>SJXQ01004067.1:290984-321009 GCA_006408695.1 Aepyceros melampus | reverse complement strand
ATGTGTGATACAAAAGGAATATATATATATATATATATATATATATATATATATAAATCTTGATTCATATATATTATATATAGGATTATTTAAAACTTACATGCATGCTAAGTCGCTTCAGTCATGTCTGACTCTTTGTGACTCCATGGACTGTATACAGTTATAACGTCAGGCTCCTATGTCCATGGGATTCTCCAGGCAAGAATACTGGAGTGGGTTGCCATGCCCGCCTCCAGGGGATCTTCTCAATCCAGGAATAAAACCCTTGTCTGTCACATCTCCTGCATTGGCAGGCAGGTTGTTTACCACTAGCGCCACCCAAGAAGCCCTAAAACACACATATAATGTACATAAAGAATGATACTCCAGTTTGAGAAGCAGAAGTAGGTATTGCCAACTCCATTTCCTGCTAAGAATTGAGGACATTGAATCAGAAACATTATATGATACTAAGGAAAAATAGCAGGGTGGTCTTGAAAAGAGGAAGTGTTATCTGTCTGTAACTGGCAGGGGATCTCCAGAAATGAGAGTAGTTGATGTGTCTGTTCTTCATTTCCAAAGTTCTGAAACCTTGGTCTCATCGGCAGCATTTGTTTTCTTCTCCCACTTGTCTTCACTTTCTGGTCTTGTAAATAACACAGTGTAAGTGTTGTTTTAGGATTCTGTGGGTTCCAGTTTTGGTGGTTTTCCCTCTTGGTTCTGTGTCTACTCCTGTGTTTGTGTTTTGATCTCTTTTTCTTCATCCATAATTTCTTGACAATTGAAGTAGAAAATTTTTTCTTTTACTAATTTTAGCATTGAATCACACCTTCTAAATTGGCTTGAGTATATTGGCATAAATAATCTTTTATCTCAAACATATGGCCTTATTTCTAATTATTCTGGAGACCTAAGTTGACTCTTTATTTAAAAAGTGATTCTGTCTTTGAAATTCTAGGTTACCTTTTGTAATTGTTACCTCAAGTTGGAGAAGCACATCGTTCTGTAGTATGTTGCTAATATTTATTTGTAAGCTTGGATTATTCCCTGCTTCATTTGTTATATCAAAACATTATTGTAACACAGGTGATCAAGAGAGAAGAATAACACCTTAATTGTAGGTGGAGTATACTTATATACAGGAATTTACCAATTTTGTTGAATGTCTACACTATACACATGAATGTCCTTCTTTCTGAGAGGGCGGAGAAGAAACCTCAAAGGGGCATAAGACCTCAAGTAGCTCATCATGATGAATCTGAGGACAACATGACAGCAAAGCTCAGAACAGACAGTAAAGTCGTAGATTATATGTGATTGACAGATGTCTGCCACAAACTGCGTTCTCTGAGTTCAAGGTTTGCGTACTCTGGACGAAGAGTGGGTTGGAGGGAAGAGAAACTGGAGGGAAAGAGACTACTTAGAAAGCCAAGTCAGCCCAAGTCAGTAATCCTGGCATGAAATTCAGATCTAAACCAGATAACATCAAGGATATTTGGCTTGCAGTGGATTAAATTTTTTACATGAGGAAGGTAATTTTAAGTGTAATTTTTCTATATTCAGGTTTATTTTATTCCCATTATTTTTCACAAAAATTAGTCATGTGGGTACGTATGTGAGTGTGTATAAATTTTCTCATTAGAAGATGCATACATATGAGGAAACGTAGAAGTAGCCTAACTTCCTAGATGTTAAAGCATCAGTTCATTTTTAAAAAGCAGGTTAGAGTTTACCATTCTATATGTTCATATAGCATTTTAAATATATAAGTTATTCTTTAATTGAAGATCCTTTTGAATTGACAATCAAGAAAACTATTTCCTAAAATAAAAGTGTAAGGCACCAATACTAGCCCTTATCATCTTTGGGTCAGGTCATGTGAGACCATGTGAAAATGGTCCTATGTTTGTGAGTTCAGTTCCTATTTGACTAAGTTGGAAATAGACCACTCACATGCCAGCAACCAGCCAACTCAGAGAGGTATGAAGTTGACTTGAGGTGAGGGTTGGGCTGAAAAAATGTGTGGCTGCATCTTAAAAAACTTGGAGTGATGTCAAAGGGAGAAAGAATCATCTTTAATTCAGTGTGTACAGATAAATTGTTGTTAATAAGATTAGCATATTATCTTATTTGCTTCCTAAGGGGAGAAATAAAATGTTTGTTTGCTGAGTGGGGCAAAAATACAACCCAAGTACATGACCTTATTCCCCTATTTGCAACAATTTATTCTCTCTCCCAACACTTTGTGATGTTATCAGAGCTAATTTACAGATTGAAATCACTGCTTTCTAGTTCAGTGAGAGAAATTTAAGATCTTGCAGTTGCATTGACATATATAAAAGGATCAAACCAATCTTTAAACCCAAAAGTCATACTTAATAGAGAAATGAAATCAGAATACTCTTCTAGAAAGAGGAAACTAAAACAGGAACATTTCCATCTCTTTGTAAATAGGATTATGTTTTATCACGTTTGAAAAATTGGTTACCTATTTCATGATAATTTCTCAATGATGAACGCCCACTTTTTCTACAAATTGAGAAATGATTTTTGTACCTGACCTATGTGGGAAGGGAAATAGTTGTTCACAATGTGAAAAGAAGTGAAATCCGCCCTATGTTCTGACTGCATTGACCCTGGAAGTTTAAGGGCTTCCCTCATAGTTCAGTTGGTAAAGAATCCACCTGCAATGCAGGAGACCTCAGTTCGATTCCTGGGTTGGGAAGATCTGCTGGAAAAGTGATAGGCTACCTACTCCAGAATTCTTGAGCTTCCCTTGTGGCTCAGCTAGTAGGGAATCTGCCTGCAATGTGGGAGGCCTGGGTTCTATTCCTGGGTTGGGAAGATCCCTTAGAAATGGGAAAGGCTACATAGTATTCTGGCCTGGAGAATTCCATGGACTCTATAGTCCATGGGGTTGCAAAGAGTTGGACACAACTGAGCAACCTTCACTGGAAATTTAAATACAACAAAAATAATAGTACAAAGGAAGTATGCACAAAGAAATCAAAAGCTTTCCATAATTATCAGTTGTACATACATTAAGAATATTGATTTTTAAGGGCTCCTTTAGTGGTCTAAAGCTGACGCCGAAGAATTGATGCTTTTGAACTGTGGTGTTGGAGAAGACTCTTGAGAGTCCCTTGAACTGCAAGGAGATCCAACCAGTTCATCCTAAAGAAGATCAGTCCTGGGTGTTCATTGGAAGGACTGATGCTGAAGCTGAAACTCCAATGCTTTGGCCACCTCATGCAAAGAGCTGACTCATTGGAAAAGGCTCTGATGATGGGAGGGATTGGGGGCAGAAGGAGAAGGGGACGACAGAGGATGAGATGGCTGGATGGCATCACTGACTCAATGGACACGAGTTTGGGTAAACTCCGGGAGTTGATGATGGACAGGGAGGCCTGGCGTGCTGCAAAGAGTCGGACACGACTGAGTGACTGAACTGAACAGAATTTAGTGGTCCAGGGGTTAAAAATCTGCCTGCCAATGCAGGGGACATGCGTTGGATCCCTGGTCTGGGAGGATCCCACATGCCACTGAGCAACTAAACCCCTGTGCCACAACTACTGAGCCCACACACTAGAGCCTAGGAGCCGCAGATACTGAAACCAGAGTTTCTAGAACCATGTGGTACAACAGAAGCCATGTCAATGAGAGGCCCAAGCATCACAACTAGGGAGTAGCCCCCACTCACTGCAAGTAGAGAAAGGCCACATGCAGCAGTTAAGACCCAGCACAGCCAAAAATAAATAAATAAGAAACATCTCTGATTTAAAAAAAAAGAATACTGATTTTTAAATAGTCTCTGATTGTTTAATGGCATTGCTTGGAGTTAGATAAACCTCTTAGAGGAAAATCAGACTTAAAAAAAAAACAAAACGTAAAATGAGTTGGCACAACTATATTGGGAACTAAAATCAGCAAGAGGTAGACAAAGAAGTTATAGTGTGTTAAGGGTTGAGAATAGTGTTGCATTGGAATTTCTTTCCTTTCATTTGAACTTCAAGGTAACGAGGTAAACTGAAAAGACCATGGACCTGACCTGAATCTAACTCCCAGCTCTCCCACTCACTATCTGTGTGTCTTTGGGCAGGTGACTTTTCTCTCTGGAGACATAGATTTTCATTTGTAAAATGGACATAATACCTATCTTTAAGACCCCTAAAAGCATTATATATAATGTTTATTAAGTGGCTAACACTCTGCAAGCATTTGACAAAAAAAAAAGAGGCTAGTATCATTTACCTTTCCTTTTTCTGCTGTGTCCCAAAATAATCTCTAATCTTGATTTTTCAAACCTCCTAAATTTCTCTTGAAGTCCCCCAGTTCTATTATCCATTCCCTGCTACATCTGTCATCTGGATTACTTGTAAGGTTTCTAGCAGTAGTCCCTGAATCCAACTGAGAGTGTTATTTTGTTTTGTTTTTTAAAAACTTTGATCCAGTTACTCTCCAGTTTAATACTCATGAATAGTTTCCATTGTCTTTGAGATTAATTGCTGAACTCCACTGTTTTGGGGATTAAGCTTCCCAGTCTGGTTCTGCTCACCCTCCAATGTTCTCTTTGCCACCAGACAACCTGATATTTTTTTTGTTGTCTGCCTAGCACATTGAGGAGATAGCAGCAAGAAAGGCAGAAGAGAGTGAGTGCATGGCAAGTGTGCTTGAGTGCTCAGCTGTGTCAGCTGTGTCCGACTCTGTGACCCTATGGACTGTAGCCCACAAGGCTCCTCTGTCTGTGGGATTCTCCAAGCAAGAATACTGAAGTGGGCTGCCATGACTTCCTCCAGGAAATCTTCCCCACCCACGGATCAAACCCATGTCTCCTGTGTCTCCTGCATTGCAGGTGGATTCTTTATCGCTAAGCCCCTGGGGAAGCATGGCTAGTATGAAGAAAGGTAAAATCTCTGTGATTAGCAGTAAAGTTCCTGGCAGATTTACTAGGCTGGTACTGTTTTAGGCTTAAAGATCATTCATGGGTCAGTAACTCTGTGCTAGGCCACAGTAACTCTTATAGCACAATATTGACTCCACAGTAGAAATAATTTCTCCTGTGTGTATTAAGCAGTAATACTTTTTCTCAATATGAACAGAGTGTTGTTTAGTTGCTAAGTCATGTCTGACTTTGGGCAACCTTATAGACTGTAGCCTGCCACTCTCCTCTGTGCATGGGATTTCCTAGGCAAGAATACTGGAGGAAATAAATACTCAGAGTGGAAATACCCTGTCCATTTCCTTCTCCAGAGGATGTTCCTGACCCAAGGATCAAACTCACATCTCCTGCTTGGCAGGTAGATTCCTTACCACTGAGCCACCTGGGAAGACCGTGAACCAAGAGTATCTGACTCAAAACACAAAACCAGCAAGAGCAGAGAGTAAATTAAATACAAAAGTTAGATGATTTCTGGAGTTTGGATGGTGTCAGGAGACGTAGGAAAGCATCTTGCTTGTTTGATCTATTTTGCAAAGAGTGGAAACTTAAATTGCAGAGACATTGAGAGCTAAAAGAACAGAAAGTGGTCACTAATCCTCAAAAAGGATACCCTGGTCTGGATTAGGCAAACCCAAATCATTTACCATTTTTCAATGACCCAAGTACCTGGCCAACAAAATGCCAGCTTTGGATTGGGGTGAAGCACTGCTTTGAGTCAGGGAATGTTCCCACAGAGAGCCACTCTGGCCTGTGGCTAGGATGCTGGACTTGCTGGGAGCAGCTGGATGCTGGTCCTGTTTCACAAGGCTGTTACACAGCTCCGTTAGAAATTACTCCATCTTAAGCTTTCAGCTTCTGGGCTCCCTGGGAGAGTGCAGCTGTGTCCCTCACCCCACATGCCAGCCCTCTCATTTCCCCTGCCTCTTCCAAATTCTGCTAGCAGCCATGCTGCCACAGCAGAGATGATAGGTCCTCTGCACCCCTGAGCCAAACTACAGAAGGACAGTGTCAGCTGGGTAATGAGAGGAGTGCAGCTGCTCTGACCATGGTCTCCAAAGGTCCATAATGGCTTCAAGAAAATGGCACTGCTTCATAGCAAGTGACTATTTACAGTCTTTGACAAAACTCATTCCAATGCCTCTTTTCATTAATACAGTCAATTAATTTACCAGTGTCAGTTATTAATACTTTCTGAGGTTATGCTATTTTCATATGTTTTTCATGTCCTTCATATGTTGACACAAATAGATTTTAATTTAAGGAAAAGCAGAGACATCACTTGCTGATAAGTTCTGTCTACTCAAAGGTTGGAACTTATCTTCCCAGAGCCTGCTGGGAAGCTGGTGGGGCACGGGCTCCCCCAGGGGTCCCCAGGAGGATCTCAGCAGGAAAGCAGGCAGCCTGCTGAGCCAGCCCTTGGGTCCTCTCTCTCCAAGGCAGGCAAGGGAACAGGGTTCTTCCCACAAGCCCAGGAGCCCCACAGCGCCCCTCCCCCAGAAACAGATGTGTTCTTGGAAGGTTTTCTTTTGTTTTAATCAAAGGATTAAAACAATTTAAATTTACTAGTGTCAGTGATTTTCTGAGATTATCTATCTTCATACAGTTTTTCATGTCCCTCATATACTGACACAAATAGATTTTAATTTTGTGCTCATAGAGAAAAACAGGACTGCAGGAACAGCAACAAAAAAGTGATGGGACAGATTATAGTGAAACTAGATGATCAAGACAGAGAGATCTGGGTCACTGAAAACAGAAACACCCAGGCTCACCTCCATTGTCGGTGGTAGCCTGAATCACGGAATGGGAGAGCCACTTTCAGGAAAATAGCTTCATCTCTAGGGCACCCAAAACCATTTCACTTCCCACTCTCCAGTCACATTCTCCAGTCACATTCCCTCCCATCACGTTCAGAGAAGGTAAGTCTGGGTCAAGTAGTGCAAAGGGCATAAATTTCCCATATCGTAAATGGGTGCAAGGGAGAAGGCAGTGGCAACCCACTCCAGGACTCTTGCCTGGAGAAGCCCATGGACCGAGGAGCCTGGTAGACTACAGTCCATGGGGTCGCTAAGAGTCGGGTAAGACTGACGTGACTTAGCAGCAGCAGCAGCAGCAGCAAATGGGTGCAAGAACCACCACTTTGTTTTATTTCTCTAAATCAAACAAAATTTGTCTCTAAGCCCCACTTCCCCAAAAGATGAGTCAATGATAGTTTTTTGAAACTTCTTTAGGTAATCCCTGCCCAGAAACTTGCAGCATCTCAAGAAATAACAGAGTCCAGAAAGCTTGAGAAAGATGTTCATACAATAGTTATTACCCAAGTTGCCATGGTTCACTGAAAGACAGAAGCTCCTTCTCAAATCTTCATTGATTCCAAGCTGAACAATTCATGTTCACTTTCCCCAGCAGCTACAGGCCATCCAAGAGAACTCTTGCCATTACTCTGGGCCCCACAAGGGAGTGGGATGCAGGGTCCTCCCATTTTTCAAGCATGCTACCACTGTCATCATAGATCTTGCCAGATTTGCCTCTTCAATTACCCCTGGCCTTAGGAAATCATTCTCCCCAGCTTATTCTCCTTCAATGATATAATCTTCCAAATGAAAGCCTGGATAAGACAGTGTTCCAGGAGCTTGTCCTTCACTCCAAGAATTATAAATTCTATCCTTACAAGAGTATTTTTTAGACTTTTTAATAAATTAACTATTCAATAAGAATGATCCTAACCAAACAGCATTGTTCTGAGATATTCTCTCATGTTTCTTTTTATATAATTTACATGCCATTTTAATGCAGCTCATGAAGCTCAGTGAAAAATAATATTTAACTCCTTTCCATTGAAGCTTAAGAGACCACTGATTTGGATACAGATGAACTACATAAGAGAAAGTTAATTTTAAATTTAAAGGGCAGAATAATTGTACCAATATAGCTGAGTTCATATACACAGAGGAATGTTGAGGACTTCAAAAAAAAATCACTCTATTTTTAGTGATTCTGCACACTCCTCTCTGTATGTGTAATTATTTATTATTTTGCTAATTGCAAAAGTAATATATGCTGAAAGAAGAAAACTTGGAAAATCCCAAAATATACAAATTAAATAAAAATTCTGAAGCATATTCATAGATAATCATTGTAAACATTCTGATGTATATTTTTTATATCTTTTTCTTACATAATACATTTTTAAACTTTTTTCCTTTTAATATATATCTTTTATTGAAGTATAGTTGACTTACAATGTTTCAAATGTACGTAAGGTGATTCAGTCATACATATACACGTATATTACTTTTCAGATTATTTTCCATCATAGGTTATTCCAAGATATTGACTATAGTTCCCTGTTCTACACAGTAAAACTATGTTGCTTGTTGTGCATTTGTTTTTTAATTAGAAATTTAGCATTCTATTCATACTAAGTCAAACAAGTGGAATCAAATGTTGTAAGTTTTTTAGCTAGATAAACATTCACAACTTTAAAAACAGATATATATTATAAATACTATTTATATAATGTGTTTATAAAAGCTTTTCTACTACATTTGATAAAGGCTTGAGAAAGAACATTGATAAAGATAAACACGAGATGGGAGATATTGGAAAATATAAGCTAAATGAAATGGAAGCACTAAATATGAAATTTAAATAGTGAAACAAACTAGATACAAGCAAAACATTATGATATAGTCCTGTTGTTTTTAAACATGGCTGCTCATTAGAAACATATCTGGAGTTTTGGAAAAAATAACTACCTGGGCATTTGTATTTTTCAAAAATTCCAAGATAATCCTGATATGCACCTGGATTTTTAAAAGTTATTACAGGTTTTTCTATTAAATGGTAGTTTCAGTGATATAGAATTCTCTTATTTTCTGTAGACCAATCATGATACAATGGTATTAAGTGAATAATTACATAACCACAATAGTAAAAATGCCTATCAGTTTTCACAATCAATAGCCAGACAAAAAATTAAAGAGAATTACAATTGCAAGCCATAATGGAAACATGATTAACCTAACAGCATAAAATAACTACATACAATTTGGGGAGGTAAGTAGAGTGATGTTATAAATGGAAATGCATGCATGCATATGTTTTCATCCACGCAGTCAGCCAATGTCTTTTGGTTGGTGCGTTTAATCCATTTACATTTAAGGTAATTATTGATATGCATGATCCTATTACCACGTTCTTTATTGTTTTGGGTTTATTTTGTGTAGGTCTTTTCTTTCTCTTGTGTTTCCGACCTAGAAAAGTCCTTTTAGCACTTGTGTAAAACTGGTTTGGTGGTGCTGAATTCTCTTAACTTCTGCTTGTCTGGGAAAGCTTTTGATTTCTCCATCAAATCTAAACAAGAGTCTTGTTGGGTAGAGTATTCTTGGTTGTAGGGTCTTCCCTTTCATCACTTTAAATATATCGTGCCATTCCCTTCTTGCTTGTAGAGTTTCTGTTGCAAAATCAGCTGTAAATGTTATAGGGGTTCCCTTGTATGTTGTCATTTTCCCCTTGTTTCTTTTAATATTTTATCTTTGTCTTTAAGTTTTTCAGTTTGATTACTGTGTGTCTCCGTGTGTTCCTCCTTGGGTTTATCCTGCCTGGAACTCTCCGTGCTTCCTGGATGTGGTTGACTATTTCCTTTTCCATGTGAGGGAAGTTTTCAGCTATTATCTCTTCAAATATTTTCTCATGTCCTTTCTCTCTATCTTTTCCTTCTGGGACCTTTACAATGCAAATGTTGGTGTGTTTAATGTTGTCCCAGAGGTCTCCTGGACTATTTTCATTTTTCCTTCCTTCTTTTTTCTGTATTCTCTTCTGTGGCAGTGATTTCTACCATCTGTCTTCCAAGTTACTTATCCTTTCTGCTGCCTGAGTTATTCTGCTATTGATTCCTTCTAGTGTATCATTCATCTCTACTGTTCTTTAGTTCTTCTAGGTCTTTGGTAAGCATTTCTTGTATCTTCTCCATTCTGTTTCCAAGATCCGGGATCATCTTCATTATCATTATTCTGAATTCTTTTTCTGAAAGATTGCCTATGTTCCCCTCATTTACTTGTTTTTCTGGAGTTTTATCTTGTCCCTTCAATTGGGACAAAACTCTCTGCTTTCTCATCCTGGTTGACTTTCTGTAATATGGCTTTCATTCTAGTTGCTGTGGGATTGTGGTTCTTTTGATTCTTCTATCTGCCCTCTGTTTAATGAGGCTAAGAGGCTTGTGTAAGTTTTCTGATGAGAGGGACTGGCCATGGGAAAAACTGAGTCCTGACCTGGTGGGCAGAACCATGTTCAATAAAGCTTAATCCAGTTATTTGCTGATGAATGGGATTGCACTCTCTCCCTGTTGGTTGTTTGGTCTGAGGTGACCTAGCCCTGGAATCAATGTGGCTCTATGGTAGGGTTAATGGGCACCTCCAAGAAGACTCATATTAAAGGGCACCTTCCAGGACTGCTGCTGCTGGTGTCCCTGTCCCTGAGGTGAGCCACTGCTGACCTACACCTCCATGGGAGACCCTCCAACACATTGGATTGTGACATGTGACCAAAAAATGGATTTTATACAACAATGTGCAACATGTCACAGACAACACATAGGTCTGGTTCCGTCTCCTATAGGGTCACTGTTCCTTTCCCTTGGGTCTTGATATATGCAAGATATTTTCCCCCCACTTTATTTATTTTTTTAATTGAAGGATAATTGCTTTATAGAATTTTGTGGTTTTCTGCCATACCTCAACAAGAATCAGCCATAGGTACACCCATGTCCCCTCCCTCTTGAACCTCCTTCCCACCGCCCTCCCCAGCCCACACTTCTAGATTGTCACAGAGCCTCTGTTTGAGTTCCCTGAGTCTTGCAGCAAATTCCCATTGGCTGTCTATTTTCCATATGGTACTGTAAGTTTCCATGTTACTCTCTCCATACATCTCACCCTCTCCTTCCTCCTCTCCCCTGGTCTCCATAGGTCTGTTCTGTATGTCTGGTTCTCAAGATTTTTGTTTGTGCTTTCCAAGAGTAGAGTCTCTGCTTCCCCCCAGCCTTGTGGAAGTCCTGTAATCAAATCCTGCTAGACTTCAAGGTCAAATTTCCTGGATTTCCTTGTCCCTTTGCCAGATCCCCAGACTGAGAAGCCTGATGTGGGGCTCAGAACCTTCACAAAAGTGGAGAACTTCTTTGGGATTATTGTTCTTCAGTTTGCGGATAGCCCACCTGGTGGATATGGCATTTGGTTTTACCATGACTGTGCCCCTCCTATACCAGCTTGTTGTGGCTTCTTCTTTGTCTTTGGATGTGGGGTATCTTTTTTTGGCAGGTTCCAGTGTCTCCTGTTAATGGTTGTTCAATAGCTAGTTGCAATTTTTATGCTATTACAGGAGGAGATGAGCACACATCCTTCTACTCTACCATCTTAAACTTTTTTTAATTGTAAAATACATGTGTATATTTTTAAAAGTCAAATAAGGTGTTATGAATTTAATGATAAAAATAGCCCTGACCTTTCTCATCCAATTCCCAACAGCAAAGACAATCTCTTTCAACTTCTTTAGCTATTTTTAATAGGTTGGTACAAAAGTAATTGTGTTTTTGAACTGTGAATTTTAAGTCATTATAACTAGGTTCAAACACATTTTTATTAATCAAAATAGGAACCGTTACTGTTAACACATTTATGCTAATGAAAGACATTTGTTTCCCATAGCATAAAAATTTATGCTTTGGATGGCTGACTTTATTTTTCTGGGCTCCAAAATCATTGCAGATGGTGATTGCAGCCATGAAAGTAAAAGATGCTTACTCCTTGGAAGGAAAGTTGTGACCAACCTAGACAGCATATAAAAAAGCAGAGACATTACTTTGCCAACAAGGGTCTATCTAGTCAAGGCTATGGTTTTTCCAGTGGTCATGTATGGATGTGAGAGTTGGACTGTGAAGAAGGCTGAGTGCTGAAGAATTGATGCTTTTGAAGTGTGGTGTTGGAGAAGACTCTTGAGAGTCCCTTGGACTGCAAGGAGATCCAACTAGTCCATCCTAAAGGAGATCAGTCCTGGGTGTTCATTGGAAGGACTGATGTTGAAGCTGAAACTTCAGTACTTTGGCCACCTGATGTGAAGAGCTGACTCATTTGAAAAGACCCTGATGTTGGGAAAGATTGAGGGCAAAGGGGACAACAGAGGATAAGATGGTTGGATGGCATCACCAACTCAATGGACATGGGTTTGAGTGGACTCTGGGAGTTGGTGATGGACAGGGAGGCCTGGTGTGCTGCAGCCCATGGGGTGGCAAAGTGTTGGACACGACTGAGCAACTGAACTGAACTGAAAAGCTCTGTCTCCTGCTGGTTGTGAAGGGTTTTCTGCAAAAAGTTGTTGAGTTGCTTGAACAAGTGGTAGTCAGTTGAGAGGTCAGGTAAATATGGAGGATGAGGCAAAACTCTGTAGCTCAATTTGTTCAACTTTTGAAGTATTGGTTGTGGAACGTGAAGTTGAGCATTGTTGTGGAAAAGAATTGGGCCCATTCTGTTGACAAATGCAGGTTGCAGGTATTGCAGTTTTCAGTATCTCTCATTGATCTGTGGAGTATACTTCTCAGATATAACAGTTTCACCAGGATTCAGAAAGCTGCAGTGGATCAGACCTACAGAAGACTACCAAACAGTGACCATGATCTTTTTTGGTGCAAGTTTGGCTTTGGATAGTGGTTTAGAACTTCTTCTCCACCCAGCCACTGAGTTTGTCATTGCATGTTGTAGTATAAAATCCACTTTTTGTCGCACATCACAATCTGATTGAGAAATGGTTCATTGTTGCTGCATAGTATAAGAGAAGACAACACTTCAAAACATTTTTTAAAATTTTTGGTCAGCTCTTGAGGCACTCGCTTATTGAGTTTTTTCACCTTTCCAGTTTGCTTCAAACGCAGAGAACATAGAAGGGTCGACATCGAGTTCCTCAGCAACTTCTTGTGTAGTTGTAAGAAGATCGGCTTCAATGATTGCTCTCAATTAGTCTTTGTCAACTTCTGATGGCCAGCCACTGCACTCCTCAACTTCAATGCTCTTGTCTCCTTTGCAGAATTTCTTGAGTCACCACTGCACTGCACTGGACGTTTGTTGCCAGTTCCTGAGCCAAATGCGTTGCTGATGTTGCAAGTTGTCTCCGCAGCTTTATGACCCATTTTGAATGCAAATTTAAAAAATCACTCGAATTTGCTTTTTGTCTAATATTGTTTCCGTAGTCTAAAATAAATAAAAAATAAATAGCAAGTAAAGTCATTAGCAAAAAAAAAAAAAGAGAGAGAGAGAGATAAAGCAAGAAAGGCACATCAAAATGATGTATAACATAGCCACATTTATTTAACAATGTATTCAACATCAAATGACAAAGTTCAGCAATGCAAAACTGCAATTACTTTTGCACCAACCAAATAGCTTCTTTAGTTATATTCTAGTATTACAGCCATATGGCTTCCTAGGTGGCTCAGTGATAAAGAGTCTGCCTGTCAGTGCAGAAGCCACAGGAGACTCGAGTGTGATCCCTGGGTCAGGAAGATCCTCTGGAGGAGGAAATGGCAACCCACTCCAGTATTCTTGCTGGGATAATCCCATGGACAGAGGAAACTAGTGGGATACAGTCCTTGGGATAGCAAGGAGTTGGACACAACTGAGTGACTGAGGACACACACAATTACAACCATATGTCTCAAGAGTATGATTATTTTACTCATTTTTAATTTTCTTTATTTATCTCCAACAGGGAAGATGAGGATTTAGCTCTCTCAACTCCCCTTGCCTTGTTTTTCCTCTTTACAAGCATGTACAAATACTCACAGATGAGTATAATATGATCGTATAGTTTGGTTATATTTCTATTCTTAAGTTTCTTGGTTTCCTTGGAATTAACAATTGGCTTACTTTTCTGTTTGCTTAGTTTCCCATGTACTTATTCATGTATTAATTCATTATCCAAAGT
The DNA here is from genome assembly GCA_006408695.1 of Aepyceros melampus. Classification (NCBI taxonomy): domain Eukaryota; kingdom Metazoa; phylum Chordata; class Mammalia; order Artiodactyla; family Bovidae; genus Aepyceros; species Aepyceros melampus. The sequence continues at coordinate 307,121 of SJXQ01004067.1, read as the reverse complement.
CTCAGCCAGAGTTGTCAAATTCCTTTCAATAGGTTCAGATATTCCTAGTAATTTTTTTTAAGCTAGGCTATAACACACATATTCTAAGATTTTTTTAAAATTGATTAATTTATTTTTATTTTTTGGTTGGGTCTTTGTCTCTGCAAGGGAGCTTTCTCTAGTTGTGGTGAGGAGGGGCTACTCCTTGTTACTGTGTACAGGCCACACATTGTGGTGGCTTCTCTTGTTGAACACAGGCTCTAGGTCCTCCAGCTTCAGTAGTTGCAGCACATGGACAGAGCAGTTGCAGGTTGCAGGGTCTAGAGGGCAGGCTCTGTAGTTGTGGCACACAGGCTGAGTTGCTCTGTGGCATGTAGGATCTTTTTCAACCAGAGATTGAACCCATGTCCCCTGCATTGCCAAGCAGATTCTTATCCACTGGGCACCAGGGAAATCCTCCAGGACTTTTTAAAGTTGATTTTTCCCCAGGGAGTCCACAAGGATACGGTTTCCTTCATTTTGATAATTTTCCTTCTCCTCTCTCCTGTATTAGCACTGTTTCTAGAACCCACATGTTTTATCTTATTTGCTCTTTTGAAATTTTATCTACTTATTTATTTTTTGTCCAGGTTGCATGGCTTTTGGGATCTTATGCCTTTTTATAGTACTATTGTTTTAAAGTGGCAAACCCAAATACCTTTAGTTTCTCTAAAACGAAGTGAAAAGAAGATAAACTTAAACCTATATTTGACAATGTTTCAGCATTTCCTCTTATCTGGCAATGAGCAATATTCAATGAATATACATCATTTAAACTAAGGTTACACAGAGTTTGAAAATGTTTTAAAGCAGACATATTTTATAAAACATGAAGAGAGTTGCAAAATGTATTTACAAATATTCCTCCCACTTATTTCCATTTAATTCATGTGTTCTTAACACTTACGCTTGAGTTGCCATGAAAATTTAATGAGACATTAAAAATTAATCATTTTAAGTTATTTTTCTTATTGAAAAACCAGGCAAGTAGCAAAAATCACAGAAGCAAAGAACTTAAAAATTTATACATGGCTTTTCTTCCTCCTAAGATGTTCACATACATTAAAGTAATGATTTTTATTGTAAATTTAGTTCTTAAGTTGAATTTACAATTTTATCATCTCAAACATCTAGTAGAGATAACAAACCTATTTGACATCTTAATTTACATAAGTACTTATATTTTCTTTAAGCCAATTAAATAGAGCTCTTTCACAAGTTTTTATGACTACTATTGAAAGGCTGTTGTTGAATCACGACACCGGGATTCTTGGCCTCTGGAGAAGAATTCAATCCAGGGCCAGAGATGAGGCTTGATCGCTCAGAGCTTTTGTGTAATAAAGTTTTATTAAAGTATAAAGGAGATAGAGAAAGCTTCTGACATAGGCATTAGAAGGGGGTAGAAAGAGTACCCGCTTGTTAGTTTAGCAATGAGTTTATATATTCTCCAGTGAATCCAGAGAATGTCTGGAGGTTGTAAAGGCCTCACCAGACCTACTCCCATAATCTACATTTTAAGAAAACAGAATTAGCCAGAAGGTTTAATCCAGAGACTGTCCTCAGGCAGAATACATTATTGTATAATCTTAAGGAATGTAGAGAAGAAAAAAGTTTGTCCTTTCTTCCTCCCTGAGAATTCCAGACCCCTCTCTCCTTGGGGAACCCTAGCCTTCTTATCCAGAGAAGGCAATGGCACCCCACTCCAGTACTCTTGCCTGGAAAATCCCATGGCCGGAGGAGCCTGGTAGGCTGCAGTCCATGGGGTCGCTAAGAGTCGGACACGACTGAGTGACTTCACTTTCACTTTTCACTTTCATGCATTGGAGAAGGAAATGGCAACCCACTCCAGTGTTCTTGCCTGGAGAATCCCAGGAACAGGGGAGCCTGGTTGGCTGCCGTCTATGGGGTCACACAGAGTCGGACACGACTGAAGTGACTTAGCAGCAGCAGCAGCAGCAGCAGCCTTCTTATCAACCTGCCTAGGAAATGACTCTCTCACCATCTAGAGGGAGAAAAATGTCATATGTACAGAGCATACATACAGAGGTACATAGACATATAGATATCAACAGATGCAAACAGAGATCTTATAACTTTTATTAAACAATTTTAGCCACATATCAAGTACGATAGTATAAAACTCACTAGCTTATAAAGGACTTAATGGTGTTTCTGGCAAATGGAACAAAGTTAAGTTTACCCACTCAGATGACTGAAGCCTTTTGCCAATATTTTGGGAAAAGTCCATTAAGAATTTTGTTTTTAATGAATAATCTTATAGAGGCCATGGGCAAAATTTGGGGCAAAGGAGCTTATGAAAATATCAAATGCAGTTTGTTCTTTTTAAAAAGTCTCTCTCTTTTTTGTTTGTTTCCTTCCAGTGCCATGATTGCTTTAGCCAACAATGATCTCTTTGGATGCTTACGTTTCAAAGATATGGTAAGATAATAGTTACAAGGGACTGAGGAAGGATTGTAGGTTTTATGTGAGATGGAACTCAAGGGCTTATTTGTCTATTTTCAGAAATCTAGGATAATTACTATAGCATTTTTCTTTTCTTTAACACTAGGAATTGATAGTTCAATGATTTTTTTCTTGTAGTGCAGGCCCCAAATACAGGAGGTCTGGACCTGGTGGGATCTGCTACATAGAGTAAGAGACATTAAATCAAATCTTCTTGTGCATTTTCTAGACCTTTGTGAAATCTATTCCTTGGCTATCAACAAGCCAACAGGCATGTTTTACACCTGCTTGAGAGATGTCTGCAGTTCTTGAAATTTATCCTCTTATCTTCCCCTCGTAATCTTGTTAAGAAAGCGTGTGTGTGTGTGTGTGTGTGTGTGTGTGTGTTTCTCATACTAACCAAGGTGTTATTTTGTAGCTATTTCTCTGTTGTCTTTTTTTCATCTGATCTTTCCACTGGTATCAGTAGGAAATTTATTTAAAATGAGAGCTCTCTTAAAAATCCTTTTAGGTGTAAAAGTCCATCTTCAATATACTCATTCCAATTGTGAATCCAAACCAATAAGTGTTTTTATGGCTTGAAACCAATATTAGGGCTTAGCCATGGACACGAGTCATCTCCTAAGAAATGTAACCCTCTCAAAATGCAGCGCCCACTCCAGAGAAGCCTAAGAAAGCCAAAACTTTTCTTGTCATAAGTGGCAAAGAAACCTCTATCTCCAACAAAGTGAGACACCTTGAATCACTATCCTCCTAACCTGGGTTACCAGAAGGTGATACTGCTATGAGAGTTTTTCCTTCACAAATGAGGCAACAAAGGTAGAGGCCATAAAGGGCCCTTATGAATTAAGACAAACTCCTCTGAGAGCCAGCATGTTTGGACAAAAAGAATGTTTCCTGTCACTTCATGTCTTCAGCTCCTAGCTGGCTGGCTAGCTGCTAATTAATGCAAGTCTGACAGACAACTTGAACTCCCCCCTCCCCACCACCTCCCCACTGGCAGAACCAGAGGGAATATTCTCACTGGTTACAAAGCCAAGTTCTCAGGATATAAAATAAGACAAATGGAGATTCTCACCTTATGGTTGTTCATCCTCATGACAAATGACAGAGACAAAGGGAAACATGTCTCCTTCTGGAAAGCTAAGGACCAATAATCATAGGTGTTGATTACCAAAACCAAATTCACAAAAGTCAAAATTCAAGATCTATTTTCACAAATGCTTTTCTCCTGCCAGTGTGAATTTGAATAGGAATAGAAAAGGAGAAATTGTTATCCCCCTTTCTTGACTGTGCACTCTAGACAGAAAGCTGGGAGACTGAAATGGTAAGAATTCTTACTTTCTGCAGGTCTGTTGTTGGTTATCCCATATCTCAACTGCAGTCTCCAGGGAGAGGGGAGCATTCCAGCCTTTCACTGTCCCATCCTCATCACTAGAAACTGTACAGGAGGAAAAACTTGCTTCCTTTTACCTTTTTTTCATTTTTGGCTGGGACTCTCTAACAAAAGACAGATTAACAAGATAAAAGCAAACAAGTGTATTAAAATGTACATGCTACATATGCTCCAGAGAAATGCAGGGATGAGTAACTCAAAGAGGTGGCTAGAATTTGGACTTACCAGATCATCTTAACCAAAGAACAATATATTTTTATGGGGCTACAAGACAGAGTGAAAGAGTACTAGGCTTCTAAGGGTGCTAAATTGTGAGGTAGTAAATACATCAGAAACTAAGAGAAGATAATAGTCAGTAAAGGTTGCTTTCTAGAGTCCCACGATACTTTCTTGGGGGCTACTAAGTGTCTGGGGCTGTTGACGATAATTTCTGCACAAATTTATGTTCTGCTTTCAGAAAAATAGGGAGAGGACAGAGAACTTTTCTTGGATCTTCTCCTCCTACTCAGTTGCCTTCAGCTCAAAATAATTCTTGTGCCAAAAGGGAAGATTTTGGGGAGGCATGTTCTGTTTTTCTTCTGTGCGTGCATGCACGCTAAGTTGCTTCAGTTGTATCTGACTCTTTATGACCTATGGACTGTAACCCGCCAGCCTCCTCTGTCCATGGAATTTTCCAGGCAAGAATCCTGGAGTGAGTTGCCATGCCCTCCTCTGGGGGATCCTCCTGACCCAGGGATGGAACTCGCATCTCATGTCTCCTGCATTGTCAGGCAGATTCTTTGCCTCTAGAGATGAGAGAGTCGATTTCTAGGTAGGTTGATAAGAATTCCAGGTTTCCAAGGAGGAGAGAGGGGTCTGGGGCTTTCAAAGAGGAGATAGAGTTTAAGAATTCTCAAGAAGGAAAAAAGAACAAACGTCTTTTTTCTCTACATTCTTTAGTCTTAATGAGGAGAAAGGAATGACAGAGGATGAGATGGTTGGATGGCCTCACAAACTCAATGGACATGAGATTAAGTAAGTTCCAGGAGTTGGTGATGTACAGGGAAGTCTGGCATGCTGCAGTCCCTGGGGTCAAAAAAAGATGGACACGACTGAGTGACTGAACTGAACTGAACATAGTCTTAGTCACATAAAGCTTTCAGTTTCATTAAGAGGTGCTTTAGTTCTCCTTCTATTTCTGCCATAAGGGTGGTGTCATCTGCATATCTGAAGTTATTGATATTTCTCCCAGCAATCTTGATTCCAGCTTGTGCTTCAAAGTGAAAGAGGAGAGTGAAAAAGTTGGCTTAAAATTCAACATTCAGAAAACTAAGATCATGGCATCTGGTCCCATCACTTCATGCCAAATAGATGGGGAAACAGTGTAAACAGTGACAGACTTTATTTGGGAGAGGGCTCCAAAATCATTGCAGATGGTGATTGCAGCCATGAAATTAAAAGACACTTGCACTTTGGAAGTAAAGCTATGACCAACCTAGAAAGCATGTTATAAAGCAGAGACATTACTTTGTCAACAAAGGTCCATTTAGTCAAGGCTATGGTTTTTCCTGTGGTCATGTATGGATGTGAGAGTTGGACTGTAAAGAAAGCTGAGCACTGAAGAATTGATGCTTTTGAACTGTGATGTTGGAGAAGACTCTTGAGAGTCCCTTGACTACAAGGAGATCCAACCAGTCCATTCTGAAGGAGATCAGCCCTGGGTGTTCTTTGGAAGGAATGATGCTAAAGCTGAAGCTCCAGTACTTTGGCCACCTCATGCGAAGAGTTGACTCATTGGAAAAGACTCTGATGCTAGGAGGGATTGGAGGCAGGAGGAGAAGGGGATGACAGAGGATGAGATGGCTGGATGGCATCACCGACTCAATGGACGTGAGTTTGATTGAACTCCAGGAGCTGGTGATGGAAGGGAGGCCTGGCGTGCAGCGATTTATGGGGTTGCAAAGAGTCAGACATGACTGAGCAACTGAAATGAACTGAACTGAACTGAAATTCATAATAAAATAAGTGGAAGTTCCTCTTCAGCAATAGTGCCAAAATCTTCCTGAGCAATGTCTTTAAGCAATGTCATTTCATAATTTTCTTGCAGATTAGTTCTTAGGACATCAGAATGTCCCTCTTCAGACATAAGAAAGAAAAAATTTAAACTCAGTGGGCCAATAAACATTTCCTATTTGCCACATGTCTCAAAGGATGGAACTTCCAAACCAGTCAGATAAGAGGGAAGTGAAAAAATGTTAGATACCAAGACCAGCTCCCCTGGGTCAGCCTGGACTTCTGGCTTCTCAGTCAGCATGAAGGCTCTCCTTATTCTGGGGCTTCTGCTCCTTTCTGTCCCTGTCCAAGGCAAGGTCTTTGAGAGATGTGAGCTTGCCAGAACTCTGAAAACACTTGGAATGGATGGTTTTAGGGAAGTCAGTCTGGCAAATTGTAAGTTAACTCCTCTTTCTCCTTTCAAACAGGCAATCATGTGTGGAGCAGACACTAATAGAAGATGAATAATAAAAAAGGGATTTTGAATGAATGGCTTTCTTCTTTCTTGGCGGGTTTGTACACTTAAAATTATTCTAAACATTGACTTGTCCCTTTAAAATCAGATGTACCAAGTGAAGGATTGAGGCATGAAAGGGTCAAATTCTACAAGATTCTAAGCATACCAGGTCCCCAGTACTCCTCTCGTTCAGTTCAGTCACTGAGTCGTGTCCGACTCTTTGCGACCCCATGAATCACAGCACGCCAGGCCTCCCTGTCCATCACCAACTCCCGGAGTTCACTCAAACTCATGTCCATCGAGTCGGTGATGCCATCCCAGCCATCTCATCCTCTGTCGTCCCCTTCTCCTCCTGCCTCCAATCCCTCCCAGCATCAGAGTCTTTTCCAATGAGTCAACTCTTCGCATGAGGTGGCCAAAGTACTGGAGCTTCAGCTTTAGCATCATTCCTTCCAAAGAAATCCCAGGGCTGATCTCCTTTAGAATGGACTGGTTGGATCTCCTTGCAGTCCAAGGGACTCTCAAGAGTCTTCTCCAACATCACAGTTCAAAAGCATCAATTCTTCAGTGCTCAGCTTTCTTCACAGTCCAACTCTCACATCCATACAGGACCACTGGAAAAACCATAGCCTTGACTAGATGGACCTTTGTTGGCAAAGGAATGTCTTTGCTTTTCAATACGCTATCTAAGCTGGTCATAACTTTCCTTCCAAGGAGTAAGCATCTTTTAATTTCATGGCTGCAATCACCATCTGTCGTGATTTTGGAGCCCCAAAAATAAAGTCTGTCACTGTTTCCACTGTTTCCCATCCATTGCCACTAAATTTGCCAGCTGGCACATGTAGGCTGACTATAACATAAGATACATTTGAGCACCTGGAATGTGTCTGTCAAGCACTTGGTGTTTGACTTCAGCCATTTCCAGTTTGGAACCTGGGTTCTGTAAGCCTGAGTAAGGTACTATTTTTCTCATTTTTAATCCTCTTACCATGATGTTGGCTTTAACAGAAAAGTTTTTTTCAAAATTACTTTGAACTCTCAAAAATTGATTGATTTCTCCTCAATCAGTATTGACACAAGGATCCCTGAAATGAAGCATAAAATATCATTTTTTAAAATTCTGACTCTAGTTCATTAATTATTTTTCATTTTCTTCCACAGAATTCAAGGTGTGCTCTAAGGAAAAGTTATTTTGTACTTTAGTCCATATTGTCAATGTCATCATTGTATTTTTCAGATTTAATTCAGACATATCCTTTCCATCGCTATTTTTTAATGAATGAGCCAATGGCTAGATGAACGGATAGTTGAAATAATTTTTCCTAATCTTTGATTCTTGTTGTCTGGTTTCTAGTTTGATACCCAAATTCAGCTTTCAGTTCAGTTTAGTCACTCAGTCCTGTCAGACTCTTTGAGACCCCATGGACTGCAGCATGCCAGACTTCCCTGTCCATCACCAACTCCCAGGGCCTACTCAAACTCATGTCCATCGCATCAGTGATGACATCCAACCATCTCATCCTTTGTCATCCCTTTCTCCTCCCACCTTCAATGTTTCCCAGCATCAAGGTCTTTGCATCAGGTGGACAAAGTATTGGAGTCTCAGCTTCAGCATCAGTCCTTCCAATGAATATTCAAGACTGATTTCCTTTAAGATTGACTGGTTGGATCTCCTTGCAGTGCAAGGGACTCTCAAGTGTCTTCTACAACACCACAGTTCAAAAGCATCAATTCTTCTGCACTCAGCTTTCTTTATAGTCCAACTCTCACATTCATATATGACTATTGGAAAAACCATAGTTTTGACTAGATGGACCTTTGTTGGCAAAGTAACGTCTCTGCTTTTGAATATGCTGTTGAGCTTGGTCATAGCTTTTCTTTCAAGGAGCAAGTGTCTATTAATTTCATGGCTGCAGTCACCATTTGCAGTGATTTTGGAGCCTCCAAAAATAAAGTCCCTCACTGTTTCCATTGTTTCGTGATCTATATACTATGGAGTGATGGGACCAGATGCCATGATCTTACTTTTCTGAATGTTGAGTTTTAAGCCAACTTTCATCTCCTCTTTCACTTTCATCAAGAGGCTCTTTAGTTCTTCTTCACTTTCTGCCATAAGGGTGGTATCATCTGCATATCTGACGTTATGGATATTTCCCCTGGCAATCTTGATTCCAGCTTGTACTTCATCCAACCTGGCATTTCATATGATATACTCTGCATATAAGTTAAATAGCAGAGTGACAATATACAACCTTGATGTACTCGCTTTAACCATATTACCATTTGTTTCATCTTTCTACACAGGGTGGCATGGAAAGACAAGCGTTGAAACAGAGATCTCAGGAGTTATGTTCGGGATTGCAGAGTCTAGCAGTGCAGTTTTCTTTCTTCAGCTTATTTCATCTCTTTTTCATATTAAGGAAATAATAGTTGAGTGGAAGTTTATGGTACCATTCTTTCAAACAAACAATGTTTTTACAGAAGCGGAAGCATGCGGTCTTCTTTCTAAGAGGCTTACTTTCACTCAGTATGACACTCTCTAGATCCATCTATGTTGCTACAAATGGCATTATTTCATTCTTGCTTATGGCTAATACTTCATTGTCTATATGCACCATATATTCTTTATCTGTTCCTCTGTTGATAGACATTTAGGCTATTTCCATGTCTTGGCTATTGTAAACAATCCTGCAATGAATATTGGGGTGCATTATTATTTTCAGATAATGTTTTTCTCTGGATATATGGCCAGAGTGGGATTGCAGGGTCATATGGACAGGTAATAGTGTGGAGTTCTGAGAAAACGTGGTCCACTGGAAAAGGGTAACTTTATTGCTAACACTGACAAGGGGGTACTCTTTCTGCCCCCTTCTGATGCCTATGTCAGAAGTTTTCTCTATCTCCTTTATACTTTAATAAAGCTTTATTACACAAAAGCTCTGAGTGATCAAGCCTCGTCTCTGGCCCCAGATTGAATTCTTCTCCTCCAGGGGCTAAGAATCCCGGCATCGTGATTCAACAACAACCTTTCACCCAGTTCTGGATGTGTCTGGTGGTGAAAGTAAAGTCCAATGCTGTAAAGAGCAATATTGCATAAGAGCCTGGTATGTTACATCCATGAATCAAAGTAAATTGGATGTGGTCAAACAGGAAATTTGGCCTTGGAGTACAAAATGAAATAAGGCAAAGGCTAACAGAGTTTTGCCAAGAGAATGAGTTGGTCATAGCAAACACCCTCTTCCAACAACAACAGAGATGACTCTACACATGGACATCACCAGATGGTCAATACTGAAATCAGATTGTTTATATTCTTTGCAGCTGAAATGGAGAAGCTCTATACAGTTAGCATAAACAAGACCTGGAGCTGACTGTGACTTAGATCATGAACTCCCTATTGCAAAACTCAGACTTAAATTGAAGAAAGTAGGGAAAACCACTAGGCCATTCAGGTAGGATCTAAGTTAAATCCCTTATGATCTTACAGTGGAAATGACAAATAGATCCAAGGGATTAGGTCTGATAGACAGAGTGCCTGGAGCAATATGGATGCAGGTACAGGAGGCAGTTACCAAAACTATCCCCAAGAAAATAAAATGAAAGAAGGCAAAATGGTTGTCTGAGGAGGCCTTACAAATGGTCGAGAAAAGAAAGTGAAAGGCAAAGGAGAAAGAGAAAGATATACCCATCTGAATGCAGAGTTCCAAAAAAGAGCAAGGAGAGATAAGAGAGCCTTCTTAAGTTAACAATGCAAAGAAATAGAGGAAAATAATAGAATGGGAAATATTAGAGATCTCTTCAAGAAAATAGAGATACCAAGGGAACATTCCATGCAAAGATGGGCACAATAAAGGACAGAAAAGGTAAGTACTAACAGAAGCAGAAGATATTAAGAAGAAGTGGCAAGAATACACAGAAAAACTATATAGAAAAGGTCTTAATGACCTGGATAACCACAATGGTGTGTCATTCACCTAGAGCCATACATCCTGGAGTGTGAAGTCAAGCATATACCGTCAGCATAGGAAACTTACTTTGAACAAAGGTAGTGGAGGTGATGGAATTTCTGCTGAGCTATATCAAATCCTAAAAGATGATGCTGTTAAAGTGCTGCACTCAATATGCCAGTGAGTTTGGAAAACACAGCAGTGGCCACAAGACTGATGAAGGTCAGTATTCAATCCAATCTCAGAGAAGGGCAATGCCAAAGAATGTTCAAACTATTGTAAAGTTGTGCTCATTTCACATGCTAATAAGGTTATGCTTGAAATCCTTCCAGCTAGGTTTCTACAGTATGTGAACCAAGACCTTCCAGATGTACAAGCTGAATTTAGAAAAGGCAGAGGAACCATAGATCAAATCGCCAACATACACTGGGTCATAGGGAAAGCAAGAGAATTCCAGAAAAACATTTACTTCAGCTTCACTGACTTTGTGAAAGCCTTTGACTGTGTGAATCACAACAAACTGTGGAAAATTCTTCAAGAGATGGGAATACCAGACCACCTTATCTGCCTCCTGAGAAATCTGTGTGCAGATGAAGAAGCAACAGTTAAAACCAGATATGGAAAAATGGACTAGTTAAAAAATGAGAAAGGAGTACATCAAGGCTGTATATCATTCAGTCTACTTATTTAACTTTTATGCAGAGTACATCATGCGAAATGCTGGGCTGGATGAATCACAAGCTTCATCCAGACTGGAATCAAGATTGCTGGGAGAAATATTAATAACCTCAGGTATGCAGATGATATCACTCTAATAGCAGAAAGCTAGAGGAGCTAAAGATCCTTTTGATGAAGGTAAAAGAGGAGAGTGAAAAGCTGACTTAAAACTCAGCATTAAAAAAACTAAGATAATGACATCTGGTCTCATCACTTCATGGCAAATAGATGAGGAAAAAACAGAAATAGTGACAGAGTTCATTTTGGCTCAGAGGTTAAAGCGTCTGCCTCCAATGCGGGAGACCCGGGTTCGATCCCTGGGTCGGGAAGATCCCCTGGAGAAGGAAATGGCAACCCACTCCAGTATTCTTGCTTGGAGAATCTCATGGACTGAGGAGACTGGTGGGCTGCAGTCCATGGGGTCACAAAGAGTCGGACACGACTGAGTGACTTTAATTACTTACTTACTTACTTACTTCATTTTACTGGGCTCCAAAATCACATTGGATGGTGACTGCATCCATGAAATTAAAAGATGCTTGTTCCTTGGAAGAAAAGTTATGACAAACCTAGACAGCATATTAAAAAGCAGAGATATCACTTTGCTTGAACCATCACAACCATGGTTCATCTAGTCCAAGCTATGATTTTTCCAGTAACCATGTATGGATGTGAGAGTTGGACCACAAAGAAGGATGAGTACTGAAGAACTGATGCTTTCAAACTGTGGTGTTGGAGAAGACCCTTGAGGGTCCCTTGGACTGCAAGGAGATCAAAGCAGTCAATTCTAAAAGAAATCAATCCTGAATATTCATTGAAAGGACTGATGCTGATGCTGAAGCTGAAACTCCAATACTTTGGCCACCTGATGTGAAGAGCCAGTTTATTGGAAAAGACCCTGAAATGCTGGAAAAGATCGAGGGCAGGAGAAGAAAAGGGCAACAGAAGATGAGATGGTTGTCCATTGACTCAATGGACATGAGCTGGAGCAAACTCCGGAAGACAGTGAAGGACAGGGAACCCCGGCCTGCTGCGGTCCATGGGGCCGCAAAAGGTTGGACATGACTTCACAACTGAAAAACAAAAACAGTTGCTCTATTTTTGTTTTATTAGGAACTTCCGTACTGTTCTCCATAGTGACTTTACTAATTTATATTCCCACCAAGAGTGTAGGAGGTTCCCCGTCTCCACATCCTTTCCAGCATTATTTTTTCCACAGGTAATCTTCATCACAGCCCTCTTGCTACTCCAGTTGTTCAAGCTGAGTATTTTCTGCATCTGAGTTTCTCCCTCTTTGCTGGATGATTTTTATCACCATACAAAGTGCCCTGGTAAACTTCTATTTTACAAAGAACTCTCCATGAACTCTACATAACCCTCCAAGGACAACATCATTCTCTGCTCCCTTTTATAGGAACACTTCTGGGATGAGATATCTATGCTAATCTTTTCTGTATCCTTCCAATTTTTGTATATTTGCTGCAGAAGCAAGCGCAACTGTGAGTTTTAAAGTAACTCATCTTTAGCCAATCTTTCTAAAGCATTTAACAAAGTTTTCTTTGAACCAATTGTGTTCATAATTGTATTTTGTTGGTTTCCATAATACCACGCCATGAAATCACTGGAAAAAGTACTATTGATATAGCTTAGGAACATGTGCCTGAGTCTGATGGAATGTAATTAGTAAGCAGAAGTTTCTGGACTTAAATGTCTGAGTCAAGTTTTATAGAAAGACTGTATAGCTAGGTTGTGTAAAGTTCTTATAATTGGGTACGCAGGTTATTCCACTAGATTTCTGACTTGTATAAAGGATACTCTAGTGATATCCTTACAAGTAAATCTAAATGCATATCTTTTCCAAAAAGTAGTTTCTTGTGGTGCTTGATTTAATAAGTATGAACAATTGAAATTTTTTGAGACATGAAGTTGCTCTCTGACTTTCACCACAGCTATATGTGAAGATACATATTTTTTCCACAGCTTTTTCAATAATGGGTGCTTTAAAATATATTTGTTTTAGTGGTAAAAATTGGTATCTTTTAAAAGATTTTGTGATTTTCTTTTTAACGGTAGCTTAAACTCTTTAACATTTTAAAATATTTTAGGTATTTAAAAATGTTAGTGTACTGCCATCTAGTGATAACTTTGTAAGAAAGAAAAGGGTAAGTCATACTTCAGTAATTTCATCTTATAATAGAGGAAACATTAAGCATATGCATTCACACCCCAAGTAATATAACCAATTAAGTGCGAACTCAAGGACAGAAAAATCCAAGCCAAGCTCTCATCCAAGAAAGATCTGAAAGATTCTTTTCTAATCCATTGTTCCTCTTAAGTCACAGAAGTACAGTCAAACCCAAAGTTCAGATGGTGAGGAAAATAATATTCTCATTATTCTGATGAAAGCAGTTAATAAAACCTTTTTAATGTTTATACTGAAAATGTTTCTAAATTTGCTCAGTGCTCATAAAAAGAGTCATTTGAAGGAAAGGAATTTTGTACCTTCATATTTTGCATTTATATATAGATTATTCAGGAAATATATTTAACATTTTTTTGAAGAGTATAGTATTCTAATGTCATTCTGAATAGATTTCATGGTAGGTGTAAGAGTGAGTGCTTAATTTTATTTAGTTACAAAATACCTGTTTTGTTTTTATCCTTAGGTGAAAGAGTCTAGTTTTTCTGGCATTTGAGTGCCCACTCTGATGCTATACATGACATTTGGGAAGGGGGTATGGGTCAAGGAATATTCTTTCTGCCCTTTGAGAGTCAAGAAATAATTTATACCCAATGAATACTCAAAATGACTGCAGTGTGCAAAATTCCAGGAGCACATAAAGAAAGAAAACCATGTGCTGTCTTGGAAGAAAGCAGTTGAAGGAAGAAAACCATGTGTTGTCTTGGAAGAAAGCAGTTGAAGGGACGAGTACATACTGGCCACTTTCCCATGTGGTATTTTTAATGTAAAGATCAAATCAATTCCACTGGAGTTGCTCACTTTACAGATGAGGAAAGAAATTTAGGAAGATTCGGTAGCAAAGCAGCAATCCACTTAGGATCAGAAGAGCCGATCTAGAGCATGTGACAGTGGGACTTGGTGGCCATTACTTACAGAAGACGGGGGGACGGCGTGAAAGACTACAAACATCAGAATCAACATCAGTACAGAAGCCAGATATAAAGTAGCTAGTATTAAATCTAATAAAACATGTGCAAGCCCTTCTGGAGAAAGTTTTAAACCTTTAACGGAAGGCACTAATATAGACCCAAAGTCAACAGACATATCAAGTTCATGAATAGGAAAGTTTAATGTAGTAAGTGTGATAATTCCCTCCAAAGTGACTTAGCATTAATGCAAAGCCTGTTAAAATTCCAAGAGGTTTTTCAAATCTTACTGGATATGACAATCTAGTTCTAAACTTTATGTGGAATTAAAAGCAAATGAAGAAAGAGACAGGGGGAAAGTTGCTCCATCACATATGAAAGCCTATAATAAGATAGTGCAGACTTTCTACAGGAATAAATAAATAGGCCATGGAACAATATAGAAGTATCAGAAACCATATGTATATGAAAACTAGAATTTATGCTAAGATGGAAATTGCTATGGATTACACTGAAATAGAAAAATGAGATCTTTACCTAATACAACACATAAATATCAGTTCTAGGTGGATTAATGTGGACTTAATGGGAGAGACAAAGCTACACTATTAAGAAGAAAATATAAAAAATAATTTTATGACCTCAGATTAAGGAAGAATTTAATATACAAGTACAAATCATAACAAAAAAGATCAATAAGTGTGAATAAAGGAAGAACTTCTGTTCATTAGAAGATACCACAAAGGCAGAGAAAAGACAAGCCCCAAAGTGGGGAAACATACTTGAAACATACAAAAGTGACAGAGGATTAATATCAAGTACCCTCTTCCAACAACACAAGAGAAGACTCTACACATGGACATCACCAGATGGTCAATGTTAGTAGGAAGTCAAGAAACACCTGGAGTAACAGGCAAATTTGACCTTGGAATGCAGAAAGAAGCAGGGCAAAGATTAATAGAGTTTTGCCAAGAAAATGCACTGGCCATAGTAAACACCCTTTTCCAACAACACAAGCGAAGACTCTACACATGGACATCACCAGATGGTCAACACCAAAATAGGATTGATTACATTATATGCAGCCAAAGATGGAGAAGCTCTATAGAGTCAACAAAAACAAGACCAGGAGCTGACTGTGGCTCAGATCATGAACTCCTTATTACCAAATTCAGACTGAAATTGAAGAAAGCTGGGAAAACCAATAGACCATTCAGTTATGACCTAAATCAAATCCCTTATGATTATACAGTGGAAGTGACAAATAGATTTAAGGGTCTAGATCTGATAGATAGAGTGCCTGATGAACTATGGAATGAGGTACGTGACATTGTACAGGAAACAGGGATCAAGACCATCCCCATGGAAAAGAAATGCAAAAAAGCAAAATGGCTGTTTGGGAAAGCCTTACAAATAGCTGTGAAAAGAAGAGAAGTGAAAAGCCAAGGAGAAAAGGAAAGATATAAGCATTTGAATGCAGAGTTCCAAAGAATAGCAAGAAGAGATAAGAAAGTCTTCTTCATCAATCAACTCAAAGAAATAGAGGACAACAACAGAATGGGAAAGACTAGAGATCTCTTCAAGAAAATTAGAGACACCAAGGGAACATTTCATGCAAAGATGGGCCCAGTAAATGACCGAAATCGTATGGACCTAACAGAAGCAGAAGATATTAAGAGATGGCAAGAATACACAGAGGAACTGTACAAAAAGTATCTTCTCATCCTGGCTAATCACAATGGTGTGATCACTCATCTGTGAAGTCAAATGGGCCTTAGAAAGCATCACTAAAAACAAAGCCTGAAAGATGATGCTGTGAAAGTGCTGCACTCAATTTGCCAGCAAATTTGGAAAACTCAGCAGAGGCCACAGGACTAGAAAAGGTCAATTCTCATTCCAATCCAAAAGAAAGGCAATGCCAAAGAATGCTCAAACCACCACACAATTGCACTCATCTCACATGCTAGTAAAGTAATGCTCAAAATTCTCCAAGCCAGACT
>SJXQ01004067.1:245651-290286 GCA_006408695.1 Aepyceros melampus | reverse complement strand
ACCTCATGCGAAGAGTTGATTCATTGGAAAAGACCCTGATGCTGGGAGGGTTTGGGGGCAGGAGGAGAAGGGGGCGACAGAGGATGAGATGGCTGGATGACATTACTGACTCAATGGATGCGAGTCTGAATGAACTCCGGGAGTTGGTGATGGACAGGGAGGCCTGGCATGCTGTGATTCATGGCGTCGCAAGGAGTCGGACACGACTGAGCGACTGAACTGAACTGAACTGAACTCAGTTTCCTTAATTGTGAAATGTAGACAGCTATCATTAGAATTAGCATTGAAGATTGAGTGATAATATATATTAGGCAGAAATCATACAGTATGTGCTCATACTTTACCCTGCAAATCTGTTTAAAATTCACTGATCAAAAGGGGTGGAGTGATCCTTCATCATCCACTTATTCAATACATGAATTTCTTGAGGTAGTCTGATCTCTCTGCTTAGGTAGGAAAGAAACTGTTTCCTCCCGTAACACCTGGGGCAAAAGAGGGAGATCATAGGTGAAGGAAATCAGGGTGGTATAAATACCACTCCATTAGACAGCAGACACTTGACCTACTTTTCTTAATTAAAGACCAAAATCCTTAGAGCTGAAATAAATAAGGTGGTATTATTTTATCAAAAAGGTTTCCTAATTTTTCTGTATTATAATTTTATGAATTACTGGTATGTAATATGCACAAATATATTGCAAAGTCAAGCATATCATATATATGATAAACATATAGAGTGATATAATACCTGCTTTTATAGAACGACAACTACTGTTTGCTGACTTTCTAGTATTTACAAACAGATTTAGAATCCCTTCCAAATCCTGTAGAATACTCTCCCAAATACCTCAAAATATTTCACTGATTAAAATGTATTCAATCTATTGTAATTTTTATAAAGGTACAACACTTCTAAATAGCTTTACAACTTAGTTTATATATTGGTGTGATGGAGATAAGATTATAAGGCTGTGTGAGATTAAATGAAAAATTGCTTTGAAAAATCATAGAAAGGACTTCCCTGGTGGCTTAGAGGTAAAGAATATGACTGCCAGTGTGGGAGACATGGGTTCGATCCCTGATCTGGGAAGATCCCACATGCTGCAGAACAACTAAGCCCATGTACCACAACTATTGAGGCTGTGACCTAGAGACTGAGAAATCACAACTACTGAGCCCACGTGCCCTAGAACTTGTGCTCTGCAACAAGGGAAGCCACCACAATAATTCTGGGCACCACAACTAGAGAGTAGCCCATAGCCTCCGCTTGCCCCAACTAAAGAAAAGCCTGCTCATCAACAAAGACCCAGCAGAGCCAAAAATAAATAATAAATAAATAATTTTAAAAAACTATAAGAGAGTTTTGGTATCAAGCACTGTTGATTCAGTATATAGCAGTGTATTTTTTTGTATATAATATGCATTCATTTTTGCTTTCAGTATTTATTGATTCATACTTTTGTAAAAATATTAAATATTCTTATTTCCCTACTAAAATTATTTAAAAGGAAACTATTTTCTATAGATGATTATATCCATGTAGTAGTTAAATGTAGTGACACATGTCAAGCTAGATTTCAGTCTTAAAATTTCTGCTTCTATCTTCATTGATGAAATATATTTTTGATTTCTGGAGCAATTAAGTTTTTCTTTATCTTTCTTATTCTTGTCAGATAGTTCATGATTTCATAGACTCATAATAGCATAAAGAAGAATTTCTACATGGACTAAGCAATGGTAAGTCTGAAACCTCTAGTTTTCTCTAAGTCCTTACCTACATGGTTTATTCAAAGGGCTTATAAGCTTGGACTCTGTATAACCAAACTGAGATGTTTCTCCACATCTAGCTCAGACACTTCTATCTTTACTTTTTACAGATTTCACCTCACCTCAGGTTTCAGTTCCAGCTGCTATGAAATAATCTTGGGACTTTAACATTGGTATCACTGGACCCACTGTGCACTCATAATAAGAATTCAGAAATTAAAATCAATACAAGAAGAAAACTATAGAAAAATCCCTAATTATGCCCTTCATACATACATTTTAACCTTTTAGCTTCCACATCAGTCAACCATTAAAAAAATCAAAAGCCCTCAAGGAGCAGAAGCATATTTTTATATTGATTCCCTCTCTTTTACAGAGCTATGTCTCCCATTTTAATAGTGATTTATAACACTGAAATTTCCTCCCCCCACCCGCTCTGCCATTCCTGTCTCTCTTTGCCTTAGACTTTCCTTTTCCTGGTTCTTCCCATCTCCTTGGTTTTCCTCTTAAAACCTGAACAAATGTTTAATTTAAGAAATGTAAATATTGAATAGAGTTTCTTAAAATTCTATGAATATATTTTAAAATCTCATGCTTTCAGATAGAAAGGACATTACCTGGTTGTGGCCAAGTCAGATCTAGGACACAGAGATGACTTACTTCTAGAGCAACAACTGGGGGAAGGAGGGGGGGCATTTTGAGGATGGACTCCCTCAACCCATCAGACATAGCCTGGAACTGTAATGGGAGCTAGTCCAGCATAGCTAGTGCCCCAAGACACACCAGAGAAGTCAGCTTGTGAATTCTGACTTCCCTGCAGTGTGGATCCACAGCAGGGCTGGAGAGGCAGAGTCCAGGCAAAATGATCAGCTGAAAGAGATAAAACATTACTCAGACTCAAAGCTGTATCTGAGCAAAGCAAAGACAACAATTGCTGCTGTATGCATAGAGGCAACTTGGATATCTGTCTGTAGGTGAATCACTATGGCCCATGTTCCATCATGAGCTAAGAGACTCCTGCCACTTGCTTCAGCATTGCACCCCTGTGGGGCACGGGTATCAGTTCTGGGAGAGAGGAAAGCACATACTTAAAGAGAATAGAGCCAGCCTAGACCTGATCCTCAGGATTTCTGCCCCAACAACTTAGGGATCCAACCCTCCCCCCACATAGAGTGATCATGGCCACTGAGTCAAGGGAAAGCCCAGCCATACATTCAGCTCTAGCCCAGTCCTCCATCTCCAGCCTCACCTCTTACCTAAGTGATAGTGGCCCATAAACCCTGAGGAAATATGTGACTGGCACCCACATCAAATCTAGCTTTCTAACCAAAGGCACAAGCAGCCTCTATAGAGATGCTCCTACATATGGACACCCTTTAAAAACAGCAATATATAGCTGCTTCACCTAAATTAATAGAGAAAGTTAAGCAAAATGAAAAGACATGATGATTTTTGTTTCACCCATTAAGTTTCTGATGCTCAATGACTTTCTCATGCTCAAATGTTAGAGAGGGAGATGTATTGGTATAAGAACTTAGATTGCCAGCTCCTCATTTAGGTTTTTATCATTATGTCTTCCATTGTCCAAACATTGTTAACAGTGTTTGTTGTAGGAATGAGACAGAACAAGAGGAGTAAATGTATATTTGAAATAGTCTGCATATATGAAAATATGTCTGTATATGTGAAATATGAAAATAGTCTGCATAATTATATATATATATATATATATATATATATCTTTTCATTAATGGGTTATGTGTTGAGTGTCTGTGAAATTTTCAGAGTTAACATTTCTGTAAATAGTATCCTTGGAGCAAAGTTTCAGCTTTTGTTAAACCATATCTGACCTAACCTGCTTTACATTAAAGGAAACAGTGGAATAATAAACATTATCTCTGAATAGGAACTACTGAAATATTTACATTTTTGATTTAGAGTGAAATAAAATCTACTAGTGCTGATTGATGGCCAAATTCAGCTCCTTGTTTATAGTTCTTCAAAATACTCACAACAAAATTTAAAAATCATGCCATCTTAAAAACAAACATTAAGTTCCAAAGAAATTAGAAAAAAACATTTCTATTAACCATTGATTAATTGTGGTGTATATAAAATGAGAATTGTACATTAGAATTTGTGGCAAAAGTTATTGTAGAAAACTGATTTAATTTCTCACTGCAGGTCTGTTTATATTACTTGTTAGAGGTTTAGGTTATTCATATATATTCTTTACATTGGGCTTTATTTTTTGATCTATTTCCATCATTTTGTCTAATTTATAAAACCCACACTCATGTTATATAACTTCTTCAGTCATTGAGTTTTGTTCAATGGAAACATAACCTGAAATTATTTTAAGGATGATTATATGCATAAATTATACATTTATTTTCACATTTTTCTATTCAAACTTCTTATTATGACCATCCATGATCTAACCCAGCCCCAAAGACTTTTTTTTTTATTTTTAAACAAAAAAGCTTTGCACCCCTGGGTTGTAGGTATACTGTCTTTTTCTTCTGAAATGATCTTACTTCAATACTTAATTTTATTGGACCCTTTTCATTTTTAGGTTTCAGACTAAGTATTGTCTTCTAGAAAGTAGTTCCTTGCTATTCTGGTAGAGGAGAAAATAAAACAAAACAAATACTCAATCCTTCAACCTTGAACTTTTGTCATTTTCTCTTTAGCATCCAATCTTTTTAAATAAAAAGTATTTTTCCTTCTAAGTATTGCAGTTTTGACAAAACTGGAAAATACAAAAGTGACAAATTTCTTACTTTTGTTTCTGGAAAAAATAATTATATTAAAAGATATACTGCATAAAAATTAGAAACTAAAATAATTGAGAAAAATGGTTTAAAGACATATCTATTAATATTATATATATGTATATAAATGTTCTGACACTATTTTTAAATCTTTATTGTTGATTCTTTGATTGGTAGAAAGACATGCAACATTATGAAGCTAATGTTATTTCTACCCTTGAAACAGGCTGTCCGAATTGCTGATTTGGGTGTGTTCATATATTCAAGTATTCTAGTCTCCTTCTTGTGTTTTGTCAACAACAATTTTTGCAAAGTTGTCAGTATTTTCTTTTTTTTTTTTTTCATTTTTATTATTTAGGAATGAATTGTATGACTAGTTCTAGTAAAAAACAACCAATTTTTAATTTCAAGCCCGTCTTTGATGATCAGTCCTCGGTGTTCATTAGGACTGATGTTAAAGCTGAAACTACAATACTTTGGCCACCTGATGCGAAGAGCTGATTCACTGGAAAAGACCCTGATGCTGGGAAAGATTGAGGGCAGGAGGAGAAGGGGACGACAGAGGATGAGACTGTTGGATGGCATCACTGACTCAATGGACATGGGTTTGGGTGGACTCCGGGAGTTGGTGATGGACAGGGAGGCCTGGAGTGTTGCAGTTCATGGGGTTGCAAAGAGTTGGACATGACTGAGTGACTGAACTGAGCTAAACTTTGTTATTTAGCAACATATTTTTTTATCATTGCTTTCCCTCTAATGAATTCAAAATAATTCACATTTTAAAGTCATTATTCTAATCCATTATTCCACATTTTTCTTTTAATCATTCTTCTACCAGTTCTGTGTTCCTTTTATTATTCTATCTTTGAAAGATTATTTTGTCTATTTTCTTTCATTGTAATTAAGAATGTAGCTTTTTTTAACCTTAAAAATTTAGTTGATTCTTCAGTAAAAATATTTCCTTATTTATTGCAACAACCTAGCAACAATTGGAAAAAAAAAAAGATTGAAAGATAGGTGTTTGTGTACTGTTAACAAATATGTTCATTAACATTTATGAGTTGTCAGCAGAGATTCACTGACTTGATTATCTGTTAAAACTGAAACACAAGTAAAGGAAAAAAAAAAAGATTGCAGTAAGGAAATATAAATTTAGGTCTAATCCAGGTTTATGGTTGATTCAATCTGTATTGAATAAATAAATATCTATATAAACAAATAACTGTTGACTGTGTAATGCTCAGGATCTGTGAGTTGCTGAATCCACTGGAACCAGCTACAATATATGCTATATATCATAAAGCAAGGTCCTCTTAGGTCTTACTTAGCTTTGATTTCTAGCCAATTATAAAACAAGGGAAGAGAAAGTCCTGATCACTTAATTACTGTCATAAGGGATAATTAGGTCCCAGTTCACATTTTTTAGGATTACTTTTATTTTCTACTCATAATATTACACATTTGTTCTTATTGTTGTTTCTTAAGAAAAACAATCAAGAAACTCTGATACCAGTCCTGCCTCTGCTCTATGAATATTTTTATTAGATGCAACATGTGAAACAATAACAAAGTGTTTAGTATTTACATTATATATGTAAATTTTATGAATTTATGAATGAACATAATAAATGAGATCCAGTTGATCTTTAAGAATGAAAACTTAATTAGTGCCTTTGTGTGAGTCTATAACCTACTCAATTTAATTTTTTTATTACCTCTGTGCCTTCTTCTTCTTAATTGTTCATACATTTTTAAGGAATATCTACCATAAAATAGGGGCTTCCCTGATAGCTCAGTTGGTAAAGACTCTGCCTGCAATGCAGGAGACAGGGTTTGATTCCTGGGTCAGGAAGATCTGCTGGAGAAGGGATATCTTACCCCTTCCTATATTCTTGGGCTTTCCTTGCGGCTCAACTGGTAAAGAATCTGCCTGCAATCTGGGAGATCTGGGTTCAATCCCAGAGTTGGGAAGATCCCTTGAAGAAGGGAAAGGTACCCATTCCAGTACTCTGGCCTGAAGAATTCCATAAAATATATTGGGTAAAATATATTACCATATATGCATTACCATAAAATATATTGCATTTTTTCATTTATTTTTGTATTTTCATTTAAAATACATTAAAGCTGACATTTAGGGAGAATCATGCAGATGCATGAGCTTTAACCATGTACAAATTTGTTGAATAACAATCACAATCAGCATACAGAACAATTCCATCACCCCATAAAATCCCTCATGTGATTCTTTCATAATCACACCATACCTGTATCTGGCAACCACTAATCTATTCTGTTACATTCTTAAGTTCTATCTTAAGAATGTCATATAAATGGAATTATACAGTAGGCAACATTTTGAAACTGACTTCTTTGACTCATAATGTCAGGAGTTAGGCAAGGAGTTCTTAGACATGATACCAATAGGCCAGTAAATAAAAGAAAAGAAAATAATAACAAATTGGACTTCATAAAATTTTTTGCACTTCATATGTGAAAGACATAGAATTGATACTTTTGGAATTGATATCGAATTGATATTGATGCTTAATATATGAAAGTTGAAAAATTGATGCTTTTAAACTGTGGTGTTGGAGAAGGCACTTGAGAGTTCCTTGGTCTGCAAGGAGATCCAACCAGTCCATCCTAAAGGAAATCAGTCCTGAATATCCATTGGAAGGACTGATGCTGAAGCTGAAACTCCAAAAACTTTGGCCATCTGATGTGAAGAACTGACTCCTTGGAAAAGACCATGATGCTGGAAAAGATTGAAGGTGGGATGAGGAGGGGACAACAGAGTATGAGATGGTTGGATGGCATCACCGACTCGATGGACATGAGTTTGAGCAAGCTCCAGGAGTTGGTGATGGACAGGGAAACCTGGCATGCTGCAGTCCATGGGAGTCACAAAAAGTCGGACATGACTGAGCAACTGAACTGAACTGAACTGATGTGAAAGACATTGTTAAAATAATAAAAAGATAAGATATAGACCAAGACTATATGATATATCTGACATATATATCTGGCAAAGGAAATATATCTATAATTTATTTTAAATTTAATAACGTCATTAAACAGCCTATTTTAAAAGTGGCCAAAACTCACAGGAGAAATAACTTTTATTTTATTACTCAAAGTTAGGAAGCAATATACAGTGTACAGTTTAAGTTTTTAAGACTTTTCCCCCTTTTTCCAAATATCAGTATTAAATTTCCTATATAGATGCTTTTATTCAACTGTTATTGATCCATCTAATAAAACCCTTCACAGTTTTTTTAAAGCTTATTAGAGTAACTGAATGGTTGAAACAAAAGTTGTTCTCACATTGCAGACTTATGATACTAAATGGCAAAATTGACTAAAGTAAATGGATAAACCTGGAGATGACATTCAGAAGAATTGCATTCTATATAAGAGAGGACTTTTAAGAAATTAGAAATTATTTCTCTATTTTCAGATGTATTACCTCTTTCAACATCTTCGTATCTCCATATTTGTGTGTGTGTGTGTGTGTGTGTGTGTGAGTGTTAGTCACTTAGATGTGCCTGACTGTCTGTAACCCCATAGACTGTAGCCTGCTAGTCTCTTCTGTCCATGGAATTCTCTGGGAAGAGTATTGGAGTGGGCAGCCATATCCTTCATCAGGGAATTTTTCCAAACCAGAGATCAAACCCATGTCTCCTGAATTACAGGCAGATCTTTACCATCTGGACTGCTAAGGAAGTCCATCTCCATCTTTAATGCATCCTAATTTACCGCTATTTTGACCTTTCTGTTATTTTGAGAATTAGAAATGCTTCTTCCTAGACAACCTAACACAATAATTATATAAGGAGATCTATTAGTTTGATTCAGTTCAGTTCAGTCGCTCAGTCATGTCCAACTCTTTGAGACCTCGTGGACTGCAGCACATCAGGCTTCCCTGTCCATCACCAACTCCCAGAGTTTGCCCAAACTCATGTCCATTGAGTCAGTGATGCCATCCAACCATCTCATCCTCTGTCATCCCCTTCTCCTCCTGCCTTCAATCTTCCCCAGCAACAGGGTCTTTCAAATGAGTCAGTTCTTCCCATTAAGTGGCCAAAGTATTGAAGATTCAGCTTCAGCATCAGTCCTTCCAATGAATATTCAGGACTGATTTCCTTTAGGATGGACTGCTGCGATTCATGAGGTCGCAAAGAGTTGGACACGACTGAGAGACTGAACTGAACTGAACTGGACTGGTTTGATCTCCTTGCAGTCTAAGCGATTCTCAAGAGCCTTCTCCAACACCACAGTTCAAAAGCATCAGTTCTTCGTTGCTCACTCTCTTTATAGTCCCACTCTCACATCCATACATGACTACTGGAAAAACCAAAGCTTTGACTAGATGGACCTTTGTTGGCAAATTAATGTCTCTGTTTTTTAATATGCTGTCTAGGTTGGTCATAACTTTGCTTCCAAAGAGCAAGCGTCTTTTAATTTCTTGACTACATTCAGCATCGGCAGTGATTTTGGAGCCTCCCCCAAATAAAAGTCTGTCACTGTTTCCACTGTTTCCCTATCTATTTGCCATGAAGTGATGGGACCAGATGCTATGACCTTAGTTTTCTGAATGTTTAGTTTTAAGCCAACTTTTTCACTCTCCTCTTTCACTTTCATCAAAAGGCTTTTTAGTTCTTCTTTGCTTTCTGCCATAAGGGTGGTGTCATCTCCATATCTGAGGTTATTGATATTTGTCCTGGCAATCTTGATTCCAGCTTTTGCTTCATCCAGCCCAGCATTTCGCATGATGTGCTCTGAGTATAAGTTAAATAAGCAGAGTTACAATATACAGCCTTGAAGAATGCCTTTCCCCATTTGGAAACATTCTGGGTTTCCATGTCCAGCTCTAACTTTTGCTTCTTGACCTGTATACAGATTTATCAAGAGGCAGGTAAGGTTGTCTGGTATCCCCATCTATTGAAGACTTTTCCAAAGTTCGTTGTGATCTACACAGTCAAAGGCTTTGGTATAATCAAAAAGCAGATATTTTTCTGTAACTCTCTTGTTTTTTCTATGATCCAATTTACATTGGCAATTTGATCTTTATTTTCTCTGCCTTTTCTAAATCCAGCTTGAACATCTGAAATTTCACAGTTCAATACTGTTGAAGCCTGGCTTGGAGAATTTTGAGCATTATTTTTCTATTGTGTGGGATGAGTGCAGTTGTGTGATAGTCTGAACATTCTTTGTCATTGCCTTTCTTTGGGATTGGAATGAAAACTGACCTTTACAGCCCTATGGCCACTGCTGAGTTTTCCAGTTTTGCTGGTGTATTGAGTGCAGCAGCTAACAGTATCATCATTAGGGTTTGAAATAGCTCAACTCCTATTCCATCACCTCTACTAATGTTGTTTGTGGTGATGCTTCACTTCACATTCCAGGTAATGGCAGCACCGGTTTCCTCTGAGGCCTCTCTTTTTGACTTACAGATGACTGCCATCTTGCTATCTTTTTCACAGGTCCCCAGGTGTCTCTTGTGTATCACCCTCCATGTCCTAATCTGTTTTTCTTATAAAAACACTAGTCAGATTAGATTTAGGCCCTAACACCTTTATAGTAAATTAATAACTTTTTGAAAGCTATATTTTTGAACAGAGTCATATTCTGATGTATTGAAGATTAAGAATTCAACAGATGAATTTAGGGGGCACACAATTCAAACTGTGCTAGAAGATATAGTAGGTAAGCATGTGTTGTGTTTTTCATAATGATATATTAAGTGGAAATTGTGAATTATTTGCTTATTTTACATTTGACCAATAATGTTAAGGAAATTAGTTTACTCTTTCTACTCTGATTTTCCAACATCACATAAGAATATTTAACATTGTGATTAGCTAATTACACATAAGATTTCAAAATAATATTAATTTTAACTGTAAAACTATATTTAAAAATAAGAATCCAGGTGCAATTTTATATAGCATTAAACATCCAAAATTTGACCTATCAATCACAATCTTTCAGCATTCTACTCTTTCTCTCAAATCTTAATTCTATAAATAATTGAGAATTCACTCTACTTAAGTGAATTACTTTTTAAAAATGAAATGGAAAAGTTTGAAATGAATTTAACACTGCTTAATGTTTTGAATTAAGCTGTGGATCTTTTATAAATTGTTTCAAAAATAATTTTCTCCAAGTACATCAATTTAATTTATAAAATATTAATGATAAATTTAAAACTGAAAGATGAAGTAGATAAAACTACCCTACCCTACATCAGAGTATGAAAATTATTAGTCTCTGGTTTTATTTATAAAATTTTCCAGCCCACACTAATCTGCATGTCCATGGCTAAGATCCCAGAATAATAATTCATTCATTGCATTAATTTTCTACAGTGGATTATATTGATTCTGGCTCTCATACAATAGCAAAAATAATTTTTATATGTGTACTTTGAATATTATAATTCACCCTGACTCTAATCCATTGTCAACTAGTGAGGCCACCATTAATCTAACACAATTGAAACAAATCTTTTTTATAAGTGAAAATTCTGTGTGTGTATATATATATATATATATATATATATATGCATGTAAAATGAATTGTAGGCCTTGGCCAGATATGACTACACAAATAGCCTGCTGCTGCTGCTAAGTCGCTTCAGTCGTGTCCAACTCTGTGTGAACTCATAGACGGCGGCCCACCAGGCTCCCCCGTCCTTGGGATTCTCCAGGCAAGTGCTGGAGTGGGTTGCCATTTCCTTCTCCAACACAAATAGCCTAATCTGGCATAAATGAAACTCCCTGGCTGACATGGCAATTACAAGTGAGGAAATATTGTCTCCTTATAAACACAGTAAACAATGTATGGTCTTGACCTAGATATTTAGTAGTAAAAGACAGAACAAAAAACTTTGAAGAGAGTCTATAATATCATTTGTGAGCACAGACAGATTCCATGGTTCATCCTTCCAAGGAGAAGTTTCAAAATTGATATGTAAGTAAATGGAGCCCATATGGAGACAAACTGACTTGCTAAGAAAGCTAGAGTCTCTGGGCAAGGCAGAGAGATGACAGAATGGCAGAAAAGAGCCCAGTAATTTTCTTAGGGGTTCCTTCAGCTTGCCTGAATTCTTAACTGCACATGAATAGCTACAGACTCTAAAAGGAATAATAGAACAACTACTGGCAGGTAGGAAATGAACAAAGATTTCAGAGGTGAACAGTATGGGAGAAGTATTGGCGTTCTGACCTAGCTACAAAGGCTAATATGTATGTATGTGCATATATACATACAAAAATTAAAATGGCTTGGCAGTTAAGAATCTGTAGTGTAAGAGACTGAGGAAACATTGGTTTAATCCCAGTCAGGATGATTCCCTGGAGAAGGAAATGGCAATCCACTTCAGTATTCTTGATGGGAAATGCCAAGAACAGAGGAGCCTGGTGGACTACAGTTTATGGGGTCACAAAGAGTCAGACATAATTGAGCACAGCACTACTACTCACCTATATATATATATATATATATTCAGAAAAGTATGTAGACATGTAGGTACACAGGCTTCCCTGGTGGTTCAGACAGTAAAGAATATGCCTGCAATGCAGGAGACCTGAGTTTGATCCTTGGGTGGGGAACATTCCCTGGGAAAGGGAATGGCTGCCCACTCCAGCATTCTTGCCTAGAGAATTCCATGGACAAGGATTTAGGAAGATAAGTAGTAAACTGAGGAATGTAGCATTAGTTACAATGTAATCACAAGTTAACTATAGGACACATTGGAAGAGGTAGATAATGATAAGGCTGATTCAGAGAGAATAACTAAAGCAGGAACTCTGTTTGAAGAGCAAAAATGATTTATGGAGATAATAAATCAGGAAGACGGGGAACTGAAAGTGTCAAACCTCTGACCTAATGTTTCTGTAAAGATGTGTATAAGAGACAGATATATATATATATATATATATATTGGAGAGTCCCTGATAGTTCAATTGGTAAAGAATCCACCTGCAATGTTGGAGACCTAGGTTCAGTTCCTGGTTTGGGAAGATCCCCTGGAGAAGGGAAAGGCTACTCACTCCAGTATTCTGGTCTAGAGAATTCCAAGGACTATATAATCCATGGGGTCGCAAAGAGTCAGACATGACTGAGCGACTTTCACTACATATAGTTTAAAACACTATCTCATAATTTGTTCATAAAATAAAAGCAATATAATTTATTTTGAGACCACTGAAGAACTTTAAATATTAACTGTTAACTTTAATAATAAATATTAGCAATTGAATATTAATTATTAAGGTATTTTTGTTAATACAATTTAGTGAGATAATGCTATTCTGATCTCACTAAATTGTATTAAAAAATGCCTTAACAATTCAAAATGCCCTTATTTATTTAGCTATGTACAGAAGTACTTTTGAGAAAGATAACAGGGTTTTAAGAGCTTTAAAAATAATATTTTACAAAATAAAAAGAAAGGAAATGACTAAGAAAAGAAAAAACAATTTGAGGAAGATATACAGGACTTCCCTGGTGGCTCAGACAGTAAAGCGTCTGTCTACAATGCAGGAGACCCAGGTTCGATCCCTGGGTGTGGAAGATCCCCTGGAGAAGGAAATGGCAATCCACTCCAGTACTATTGCCTGGAAAATCCCACAGACAGAGGAGCCTGATCGGCTACAGTCCATGGGGTCGCAAAGAATCAGACACAACTGAGCGACTTCACTTCACTTTTCATACAGAAGAGAAGACATAAGGAAGAAAAGAAAGAAGGATAATAGTTTGATAGCTTAAAATGGCAGCTTGTTGATTTTGTTTACAATTTTGTAGATAAGCTCTGCTGTTCCTGATGAGGCTAACTCAGCTTATGTTTACTGGGACCTCTTATATGGTTTTATTTTAGCTGATGGCTGGAATATAGAATGGTTTCAATTGTTCTAGAGGTTGACAGATTTTTTTTTTATTTTTGCCCCTGATTTTCCTGCACTTAGATTTTTACTTCCATAATTCTACCTCAGTTTTGTTCACAAGCTTTCTCAGGGTTCCAAACATAGCAAAAGAAAACAGATATCAATTATGCAAACTCTTTTAAACACGCTTCTTCAGTTATGTTTCCTAAATGTATTATGATGCAAAGCAAAGCACTGGCCCAGCTCAGATTCAAGGTGTAAAGGAACATGTTCCACCTCTTGATGGGAGCAGTTGCAAAATTAGATTGGAAAATGCTTGCTAAGAAGTTAGGAAGATTATGCAGCCATCTGTAATCAAAACAAAAGAGAAGGAAGAAAGGAGGAACAAAAGCTAAGGATAAACCAACAAGTATGACAGAATGTTAACTATTGGATATTAGTGTTGGGATGAGGCCTTCTTTCTACCTTAAATTTTTGGAACATTTTTAAAATTCATAACAAGAGCAGATTAGTCATCCAACATAAACAGAAAAGTCATCCAGCAATCATTTGGTTGTGTTTAGCAGTTTTTGTTAATTCTCTTCAATTACTGAGCCTCACATAAATTCTAGAAATGTTAAAAATGAATGAACAGTTTAGCATAATTAAAATAATACATTAAATAATATGCATAATAAAAGTAAATAAAATATCAAACTCCTCAAATGAAATGAGAGATTTAAAATCTTCAAAAAAAATGAACAAAAATAAAGTTAAGCTTGCATTTTTGATGTATCATTTTTATGTATCATGTATAGTATATATTGCCAAATCAGTTACCAAAAAGGACTATGGACCAACTGAAATACTTTCCAAATAATCTACTTCCATAATATTTATACAGAGTTCATAAACTAAGTGTAAAATTGAGAGATACTGTTGGCAGTAAAAAGGAATATTTATTTGACTTAACATTCAAAATTTTAAAAGCACATTAAGGGTAGAGAGGTGTTCACTGCATTTGACATGTTACTTATGCACCTGATAGTGCAAAGAGAATAATGTTTTTTGTTTTTGTTTTTTTTTCTACAAAGTGTTGGTCCTGGAGAAATGAACTGTCAGCAGCAGAGAAATCTGTCAGCCAAAGAGAAACATTAAAATGCAGTGATTCAAGAAGTTATTTATTATAATTTATACTGCTTTTGAAAAATTAATATCTTGTAACTAGGTAAAATGGTCAATCTAGCTAAAATAATTATGTAGTTGTATAGGGAAATATTACTTGTAATTAGGTAGTTAAAAATTGTAAATAGGATTTTAAAATTCATTCCAAAATTATGCAATTTATCAGTATTGGAGAAGGAGTGTTATTTTATAAATATTTTCTTTCATGGTAAGTTTCACCTTCCCTGGTTCATGAACAGAGTAGGCTTTGAGGAGGCATATTTTTGTCTGCCTCCATTTCTATTTTCAGATTGCTGGATTCCTCAGCTGCTAGTCTAAGATAAATATGAACAAAAAGATAACCAGAGAACTCACCACTAAGTCATTCCTTGGGTCTCCAGAGCCCTATATCAGAGCCCTGAGTCAGAGTCCTCAGTCAGCCCAGAGCCCTGACTCCTTGTTAGAACATTTTTAGTTTTGTTTTGCTGGACTTATTCCTTCAAAATAGGGAAAATTACATCTACTCTATATTCACAAAAGCATAAGCCTCTCCTGTTAATTTTAGTATTGCTACTACCAAAATTAAAAGAGTGGGGACTATAGTGATTTTTTTAGTGATAGGTTACATTCTGTTAAAATCTACTTTCTGTAATCATATATCTTATACAATCTATTCCAAAATTCTAAGTATCTACTGGGAAGAGAGAGCACTATGACCTAAGTAGTGCTCTGTTCTCCTAATTTGTTTTGTGATGGTTTGCCAATAAAATAAAACAAATAGAAAACAAATTTGATTTTCAAATGTTTGCTAGTGAGAATTTTGCAAAATTTATTTTCACTGAAGGCTGTCTACCTAAAATAAGAGATGGCTATTTGCCTGCCTCTTCCCCCCCCAACTGTTAATTTTGTTACAATTTTCTTCACCTGTATTTACTGTAGTTCTCAGTGCCATAACCAGCAATTTGCTATCAGGTGTCAAAAATAAGGCAATGATGGCTTTAAATTCCTGTATCTAGAGCCTCTTGCCTGGAAAAATCCCATGGATGGAGTAGCCTGGAAGGCTGTAGTCCATGGGGTCGCTGAGGGTCGAACACGACTGAGCGACTTCACTTTCACTTTTCACTTTCCTGCATTGGAGAAGGAAATGGCAACCCACTCCAGTGTTCTTGCCTGGAGAATCCCAGGGACCGAGGAGCCTGGTGGGCTGCCTTCTATGGGGTGGCACAGAATCGGACATGACTGAAATGACTTAGCAGTAAGTAGCAGCGGAGCCTTTTATATTTCATAAAGAAGCAAACAAAAACGAATGAACAATTATTGAATTTACTTTAAAATATATACCTGTGTATGTATATGTAATATCCTAGATGGGTTAGGCCAGAGAGAATTAACAAAAAATGTATTCAGAGTTTTGAACATGTTTAATGAAACATACTCTGTGTTTTTGAGAAATGTAACAAACTGATAAACCTCAAGGAGATTGAAATGTCATATTTTAACTTCAGAGGAATGAGCAAAGATGAAGACACTTACTACAGTTTTAAGAACATCAGCCAGGAAATTTCTCAGCAGGAAAAGCTGGAAGTCAATAAAAACAAATTAACTACTGTAATAACTCTCTGTGGCAATCTGGGAAATGCTTGTTTTACCTTCACCTCTAGAAATGAAACTCTTTAACAACAACAAGTTTTTTTATACACACTCGCACAGATGGAGATGAAGATAAATTAATCTGGTACATTTGTCCATGTGTGGAAATATTTTCCTTCTATGTAGAAATCTAAACCAAAGCATGATTTAAATAGACGTCAAAAGCTGCATAATCCTGTCTTCCTATAATATTTTAATGTTGCAAAAATAGTTAAATGCTAATGTGAGTTTAATGTTTTCTCACATTTCATTTAAATGAATCAAAAACTAAAATAAATGCAAAATGTTTTTTTAAAGTTATAAATCTCATTGAGAGAATTCATGCCCATTTACTTCTTACATGTCAGTGTACTGAAAGACATCACACAAGCTTCTCTTAGTTTTACTTTGTTTAAACATTTTAAACTATTTATAATTTTGATAGAAGTATTCATGACATAAGCATGATTTGGGAAATTAATGTTTTCATATTTAATCAGTGTTTTACATTCTGATTCATACATAAAATATGGATCCATATATCCCAAATTATTAATAATATTTTGTTATATTTCTTTGAACCAGGATTTAGCTTTTGAGTTAAAATATCAAATTTGGATTAAAGTATTTATTTCTATACAATGAATCTAACATTAAGTACCCTCTTTATAATAAATGATAGTGAAGAATGAGTTGTTCACAGGTTATAGAAGGTGGCAATGTATCTTTTTTTGCATTTTAAACAAAAGGGAATTTTAAAACATACTTCAAACATTTTCACAAATAATTTACACTAATAAATAGTTGTTTCAAAATTTATAGTTCTTAGGAAAGGTAAAAAGGCAAGATTTGAACAGAGAACATTTGTACTAAAGTATATTGACTCTTTTATTCTCTGCCAGTCCTCATTTTATGAAATTGATGAATTGTTTAATGCATTGATTACATGGAAATATGAAGGAAATGACTGAGAATCAAAACACTGCATAATTAAGATAACAGCATGATTAGTAGGAAAGAATATGGATCTGGGATCTGACAGAAATGAATTCAAGTTCCAACTCCATGTCAAGCCCTGAGACTGTCGACAGACTGTATACCTGCTAAGTTGCTTCAGTCGTGTCCCACTCTTTGAGACCCTATGACTAGAGCTGCGAGGCTCCTGTGTCCATTGAATT
Organism: Aepyceros melampus; assembly: GCA_006408695.1. Taxonomy (NCBI): domain Eukaryota; kingdom Metazoa; phylum Chordata; class Mammalia; order Artiodactyla; family Bovidae; genus Aepyceros; species Aepyceros melampus. The sequence continues at coordinate 272,904 of SJXQ01004067.1, read as the reverse complement.
CTCCAGTCAAGTAGACTAGAGTGTGTAGCCATTCCCTTCTCCAGGAAACAAACCCAGATCTCCTGCATTGCAGGTGGATTCTTTACCATCTGAGCCACCTGGGAAGCAACGGATAACTAAATCCTTTATTAAATTATGATATCTCATATACAAATTAGCAAAAGTAATAGCTAACAGGTTTTTTATGATAAACCATGATAATTTTATTTGACTCAGTGGTGCATATAAATAACCCACAAAATGTTAATTTTTGATGTAATTATTCCTAATAGAGTTGATAATTTTTATCATTGTAGTATTTTACTTCTGTTTTTAAATTATCTGTATTTGCTTTCTGTAATTTAGAGTTAGACTGAAAAAGCCAAATTATATAGGAAAGAAGCTAAATCAGCATTATGGAATATATTATTTAAGGTTACTTAATATACTTCATTAGAGTAAGAACAACATAAAATAGATTTTTAAATAAAATATATATCTAGACATATATATATATGTATGGAAATATAGAAGTCTATCAATATTGTCAGTATGTCAGTTTATGCTATTCATCTATATACAATTGAAGCTGAATCATTCACATATTTCTCCAAGCGCATATTTATTGTTATCTTTATCATTATGACCTGGGATTCGCTTCCCAAAATATCAGAACACCAAAAATACATTTATTTTCTCTTTTGATTAAAGTAATCAAGCAATAGTTTGCTGACCACAGAAAAACCTTTTTAGATAAGAGTTCTATAATAATTTTGAAAATTCAAAACACCATCTGACAATTATGATAGTTTTGAAATATCTAGAACTAGATAGATCAAAACTGATTTTGCGTTTTGAATTTGTTAGTGTCATTGAATTGAAAACAGCATAAGAACATCAGAACCAAGGAAAAATAACTGAGGCAAAACTGAAAAAAATTGAAAAGAGCAAATGCTTTCTCACTGGTACTTACACATATGTATTGCAGGACAGAATGGAGAAGAACAAAAGCTAAATGTGGAATTATATTTTTATTTTTTCTTTCATACATAACAATTACAAAAAAAATTATTCTATGCAAGAGTTGTATAAGCAAATGGCAATCCAGGAAATACTATCAGGAAGAAGACAAGAGATATCAGATGCTGGAAATGGTGAAAAAGAACCCTATACATAGTCAGAGGGAATGTAAATTGGTTCAATCACTATGGAAAACAATATGGAGGTTCAAAAAAATGAAATTTGATATACCATACTATTCAACAATTCCACTTCTGAGTGTGTATATACTTACCACAAAGAAATGAAAAACAGTTTATTTCAATGAGAGGTATGTGATCCATGTATATAGCGGCATTATTCACAATTGCTGAGTTATGAAGGCATATATGTATATGCATACACACACACATATATATATACATGCAATCACATATATATCCACATTATTTGGCTTCTAAAAATACAAATGTTTTATCATTTTGCATATGAAACTAGGGGCTATTCAGTTCATATTTCTAAGCATATATATCTTAGCCTTTTATATCTCCCAATGTAGTGATAATACTCTTAACTACAGGAGCACAAACCATATTTCTGCAGCCCATTAGTGCTGATGATCAAACTAATAATAATGTTAAGATTGGGAATAAAAAAATAAAGGATAATGACCACTTAAGGCATATTTATATACCTGTGAGTTTATTTATTGAAGAATATTCTTTGAATGTTTATTCTGTTTCAGTCTGTGTTAGGATATTGTGTTTGGATACTTTGATGATGAAAATAGATGAACTCTATTCTTATGACTTTTTCACTAAATATAGCTGAAGTTGATGAAAAACTACAAAAAATAATAGAAAAATAATAGGGTGAGGCAAATCTCTATGCATTTTTCTGATAAATGATTGCATCATCCTATGCAAATAAATTAGTGAAGTAGTTGGTATAAAAATATTTGGAAGTTAATTGAAATGAAGGCTATGAATGATCAAAGAGAATGGCCATTTACAAAGCAGTGAATGTTATTTTTCAGAGCATTATGACTAGCAACATTTAAAGGCATGGAAAGAAGGGATTTATCTCTGTGATATCAAAGATCAGTGTGCTCATTTTTCTTTGCAGATCACAGCTAATGATATGTTGGTTAGTAGCTTAATGTATTAGAAATGTTTACTACATTTTAAAGATTCCCAGATAGCTTCTCCTAAGTTTTCAGTGTTGCAATTTTGTCTTTCTGACAATTTCAATTACATTTCCTAGATCTTTCAACAGCTTCTCTTTTGTTGCCTTTGAATAAGCTCTTCCAATTAGGTCTGAGCATTGCACTCAATATCATCTGCTATCTTAAAAACAGAATATTTTATTTTTAAGAGGTCATTCCTTGGAATAATTTTATTTACATAGAGCTCTTCAAAATTACTCAGTGTTGCACACCTCACTTGATATAAATACTTATTTATTATGTATTTTCATTCAATACCTCCTCATATACAACATGCTCAGTATATTCAAAGAGTAAATGTAATCCTTGTACAATATGTTGAATGTATGTAGTGTGTCCTAGTTAAGAGGCTAAAGGTATATGATGTTATGAGTGCATACTTGCTAAGTCATTTCAGTCATGTGTGACTCTTTGTGACCCCATGGACTGCACCCTGTCAGGCTTCTCTGTCATGGGATAACCCAGGCAAGAATACTAGAGTGGGTTCCCATGTCCTTCTCCAAGGGATCTTCCCAATCCAGGGACTGAACCCCAATCTCTTATATCTCCTGCATTGTCAGGCAGGTTCTTTGCCACTAGTGCTAACTAGGAAGCCCATGTGATGTTACAGCAAACCAATAAACATCTCAACGGTAAGATGCATAAATAGCTTACAGATGACCCTGTATCTGTACGCAATTTGTGAATGAATAAAAGTGTTCTTCTACTTCCATGTCCAATCAATAACAGGAGGAAATAAACTTTATTATATTTTGATCTAATATTTATTTTATGAAATCCAACATATAACAGGTCCCTTTTTTGACCCCTTAATGATTTATAATTTTTAGAATAATATAGTAAGCTTCTCTCAATCTAAATGTTGGTCATATTGCCTAGCTGATGAGTTGATCTGTCCTTGACATGCTTATCCTTAGATATGTATGCTTGGGGAGGTATTATTTTCCCCTATTATACTTTTTCCTTCTAGGAGATACTTCAGTATCTTGGACTCGTTCTTTTGAAAAAAATGAGCAGATTATTCCTCCTCTCTTAGCTCCTCCTTACACACAAAAGGATTTAACTCCTCATAAGCATGTATTCCAGTACTCTTGCCTGGAAAATCCCAGGGACAGCGGAGCCTGATGGGCTGCCGTCTATGGGGTCTCTCAGAGTCGGACATGACTAAAGTGACTTAGCAGTAGCAGCAGAAGCAAGCATATATTTATGTCAGTGATTTCAAATATATGGTCTCTAAGTACTAGCTCCTTCATGTAATTAATATACAGAAGTTTGATTTTTACCCAGAATTACTATATCTCCATGATATAGTCTCATGTCTCCTATGAATATCTTCTGACATCAAATGAATGAATCCATCATATCCATCATCTTATGTCTGTTTGTCATTGATTTGAAGAATGCTACGCTTACTGGGCACTATCTAAAAGCATATATATATATATATAATTTCACTTTAAATTATCCAACTTTCACAAAAATTTCTACTTCTAAAACTTCTTCATTAACACCAGGCCTTCAATTGAATTTTTGTTTTTCATTTGCACTAATAAAAATCGGTGTCTAATCACAAGAGATATAGCAAAGGCAGAAACAAAGGAGGAAACAATGTTGCAATGCATTGTAAGGCAGCTGCTCAGCACCTGAGCTGTTCACATTCTTAGCCAAGAGTTCAGTTTCACAAAGAAGCCTCCTAAAAAGGTAAAAATAACTACATATCAATGACTTTTAGTCTCCTTTGCAAATATCTTAAGGTAGGAATGCTGGATCTGTATTTGCCAAGTTTCAGTAACAATATATATGCCATTGTATAGAATAGTTATCATAATATTTCACCTCTTATTCAGTCTTTTTATACTAATTTTATCACAAAAGAATGTTTCCCTCTAGGTAGATATTTTAGTTTCACAAAGGCAATTACATATCTGCTGGATAATGAAAAATTAATATGGACTTCAAGTCTCCTTCATAATTAGACTGTAGTACATCTTATAATCAGTAATAATCTTAAACAGAAATGTTTAGGGAACTTTTCCCTTTTAGCAGTGTTAGTCAAGAAACTGCTCTTTTCTTGAATTCAAATACCGCTTGTCTATAGACAAATAAAATAGACTGTTCTATTTTTCCCCAAAACATCTAAAGATCTATGTGGCTAATTTTAACTTTCAGCTTTCTATTCTCTATCAAACTAATACTAACTTTATATTAACTTTATATCTGTTGTCAAAATCAGTTTCAATTATTTTCACAATAGCATATTCAAAAATATTTCAAAGTTCCACAGCAAAATTTGGTTTTCTATTTTGAAAATTAATACTACTTGTTTAGATCATCATCATGTTTCTCAAAGAATAAACACACCACTCATAGCAGTATCCATTACCAAATACCAATCCTGTTGCTTGCCAGCTTTCCATTAAAAAATGCTTCATGAAAGAATAAGTACAGTGGGCAATTTCACAAAACAATACTGTGATTAAAACAATCAACATTTTTTTTTCCTCTCAGCTTCTTTCATGGATAGCTTCATCCTTCTGCTTTCCCTCAGAATAAATGAAAGGACCAATGTATAAGTATACAATTTCTGTGGAGGGTGATGACCAATATATATGCTATATGCATCTCAAAATATTCCAAGAATTAATCACAAAAGTTTACAACTTATGACTACACACACATAAAGACACACATGCATCTGCTATCAATATTCTTAGCCAAAGCTTCATGATCTATGTTATTTTGTTTGCTTTTAGCCAGTGATCAACTTTTAAAAGAAAAGACAATCCTTTATTTAAGCAAAAAATGTAACCTATAGAATCAATAAATGTCAAGTGGCTCCACATTGGCATTTCTGGTTTGATGGTTAGAGGCAGGATGATGGAACAGAGACATGGCAGTCCCATTCTACCCTTTTTATGATGATACAACAGAAGTCACAGTGGGAGAACAAACAAACAGACTCCTAAAGCACAGCTTGAGCACTTTTGCTCTAGATGCTTACATGCCATAGAAGGGATATTTGAAAACTCATCTTGATGTTAGGTTAAAGTAGGAAGAGTGATGACATTTTCATTGTTCTTGCTGTGGATTCTCCATAAAATGCTCATTTCATCAAGGTGAAGAGGGAAGTATTTCAAACTCAAACATTAACTCAATGATGTGTTTTCTCACATTTTACTAAGTAGTACTTGCAACATAAAAAGAATCAAGTGAATTTTTTTATTGTTAAATATTTTAAGTGAGGTTTTCAAGTAAAAAAGATTCTTGGGCAGGGAAGATCTGAGCACTGGGTTTTTGTTATTTCTGTTTTGAAGTTCTTTAAATTATCATAATGGGAAGCCAATTTTAAATCTTACAACCTAAGCTAGTATAAGGATTAGACTGAAATTTTGAAGTGAAATTAGTTAAAAAGCCTCTTTAGGTAGTGTTAGTTGCTCCTCATGAGCCTGCTAAGTTTCCAAACTGTATGTTAGGCACAAATCTGGAGAGTCTACATAATTAAATCAGATCCTATACAAGAAGAAGTGTTAGTGATGGAAAATAACTGTTTTGGACACTGAGTCAGCATTCTACTCACTGTACTAGATTCTCTGATTTATTAGATCTTCATTATTTCACTAATATATTTATGATTTATAATGTTCTGAAAGGAACTTTTCATCACACAAAGTTACATGTAAATATAACAGAATTTTTAAGGGTCAGTGTGGACTTGCCTGAGTGTAATAATCACATCATTTCCTCTATTAGCACTAAAAATGACAGTCATGGGGATTTCATTTTTCATAGATATATAGGTGTTAAAGGTGTACTGTAAATACAGTGCTTTTGCAAAATGCCATATTTAAAATAATATTTGCATTTAACTCTTTCAGATTACTGCTTGTGGATCACTATATATTTTTCTACTATTGCTGTATATTTTTCTACTATCATTGTATATTTTTATCATATATATGTTTTTCTTGTGGCCACAAAATGTATTTAAAGAATGGGAAAATAAGCCCATTTATTTGTCACAGAAACAAAAATATTTTGCGAAAATTACTGTAAAGTTTATTAGTGTATTTCTCACCTGCCTGTGGAGTAGAAAGGCAGATGTTTTTAATTTTTGTAAAAATTAAAATTGTGAGCCAATTTTAGGGATCAGAGTAGAACAATTTTATTCTCTAAAAAAATTAAGGTGACTTTGTTTAGATCCTGTTTAGAAAACCTCTATAATTCAAGTTAAAAAAATGATTTTTATTAAATTAAGGTCCCACTAATTTCATGAAAAACAATAGAAAAAAACACCAAATAAAGCAAAAGTCACATTTATATAATATAAAGTTAAATCTCATGCCATACAAAATAGGTTAATTTTCTGTAAAGCAGTTCTATTATCATGAACTTAATTTCATCACAAGCCTTTCTGAAAACTTTCATCTAGGGTGATTTATCACTTTAAATAGTATACACTGTAAGAATATCTCTGTAGTATGTTTAAAATGTTATATTTTGTGTTAATTTCATTAGCTGATGTCCTAATTTCTTTTTTTTTTTAATAGCTAAAAGTAAAATAGAAGTGAGATGGAAACATTGCAATATCTGCTTTCAGTTCAGTTCAGTTCATTTGAGTTGCTCAGCCATGTCCAACGCCCTGTGACCCCATGAATCACAGCACGCCATGCCTCCCTGTCCATCACGAACTCTGGGAGTCTACCACAACTCATGTCCATTGAGTTGGTGATGCCATCCAACCATCTCATCATCTGTTGTCCCCTTCTCCTCCTGCTCTCACTCTTTCTCAGCATCAGGGTCTTTTCCAGTCAGATAGCTCTTCCCATCAGAAGGCCAAAATATTGGAGTTTCAGCTTCAATATCAGTCCTTCAAATTAACACCCAGGACTGAGCTCCTTTAGGATGGACGGGTTGGATCTCCTTGCAGTTCAACGGACTCGCAAGAGTCTTATCCAACACCACAGTCCAAAAGCATCAGTTCTTCTGTGCTCAGCTTTCTTTGTAGTCCAACTCTCACATTCATACATGACTACTGGAAAAACCATAGCCTTGACTAGATGGACCTTTGTAGACAAAGTAATGTCTCTGCTTTTTAACATGCTGTCTAGGTTGGTCATAATTTTCCTACCAAGGAGTAAGTGTCTTAATTTCATGGCTGCAATTGTCATCTGCAGTGATTTTGGAGCCCAGAAAAATAAAGTCCGCCACTGTTTCCACTGTTTCCCCATCTACTTGCCATGAAGTGATGGGACCAGATGCCATGATCTTTGTTTTCTGAATGTTGAGCTTTAAGCCAACTTTTTCACTCTCCTCTTTCACTTTCATCAAGAGGCTCTTTAGTTCTTCTTCACTTTCTGCCATAAGGTTGGTGTCATCTGCATATCTGAGGTTATTGATATTTCTCCCAGCAATCTTGATTACACCTTGTGCTTCCTCCAGCCCAGCATTTCTCATGATGTACCCTGCATATAAGTTAAATAAGCAGGGTGACAATATACAGCCTTGACATACTCCTTGTCCTATTTGGAACCAGTCTGCTATTTCATGTACAGTTCTAACTATGCTTCCTGACCTGCATACAGGTTTCTCAAGAGGCAGGTAAGGTGGTCTGGTATTCCCATCTCTTTCAGAATTTTCCACAATTTATTGAGATCCACACAGTCAAAGGTTTTGGTATAGTCAATAAAACAGAAATAGGTGTTTGTTAGTGTTTTTTTTTTTTTTCCTGAAATCTCTTGCTTTTTTGATGATCTAGTGGATGTTGGCAATTTGATCTCTGGTTCCTCTGCCTTTTCTAAAACCAGCTTGAACATTACAACCATATAAATCTGGATTTGAATTCCTGCTATAATAATTGTAAATTTGGACAAGTAATTTACTTAGTGCATTTTCTTATCTGTAAAATTGGGATCCAGTGTCTCTCATAAGAAGTTCCTGTAAATTAAATTATACAATATAGTAAAGGTACTTAACTCAATAATTGGCACATAAGGAGAACTATCTGAGCTTAATAGTTACAGTTTCTAATTCAATAGCTTCACATAATATTTCAGAGGTTCCATGTACAGTCCTATAGTTTCACAGTTTGTAATTTCTTGGAGTTTCTCAGTTTGCTTCATGCCTATAATTACCTTGAATATTTCAAATTGTCATCTTGCTGAATTGCAGAGACTTTACCTAACACTCTTTTAATAACAACAAAATAAAAATCTTTACTGACTCTTGGGTTTCAGCACCATTCAGTGAGCATTTTAGCTGTCTTATGATGAGAGTGCAGTGGGCCTGTGTCTTTTCTGTTTGAGTAAATGGAAAGCCACAGGAACCCATAGAGGTTATTCTGCAGCATTCCTCTGACCTTTTGTGAGCACTTTTATATGGTTTATTGATTACAAACACAAGTGAAGCAGAAAAGAAGAAATAAAAACATACTTATTGATTCTGTATAGAAATAAATTACATTTATCTTATGTCTTAGTGTGTGGTCAGGTTATATCTGTTGGCACAAACCTATGTATAAAGAGCAAATCCATAGTATAGAAAATAAAAATGTTCTTTAAACTTCTGAATTTGAAAAAATATATGCATAAAATACCGGAATATTTATTGGGGTAAAATATTATTAAAATTTCAAGCATATTTCCAAGTAATAACCCCCTTAATCAGACAGCTAACTATTTCACCTACATTTTTTCCTTATCAAAATACAGTGTGTGTTCTCCACTGTCTCACCTTTTTCTAGCAGTTCAAAGAGACCACCATTTAATAAAACGTTTTTTGTTTATTCCTTTTTCTCTACTATCTCAATTCCCCAATCCACTACTAGTTCTTTGTGGGATTATCTTATGTAGTACTAATTCACAAGCACTCATTTCACACACTAGGTAAAGCAATGCTTAAAATTCTCCAAGTCAGGCTTCAGCAATACGTGAACTGTGAACTTCGTGATGTTCAAGCTGGTTTCAGAAAAGGCAGAGGAAACAGAGATCAAATTGCCAACATCCGCTGGATCATTGAAAAAGCAAGAGTGTTCCAGAAAAACATCTATTTCTGCTTTATTGACTATGCCAAAGCCTTTGACTGTGTGGACCCCAATAAACTGTGGAAAATTCTGAAAGAGATGGGAATACCAGACCACCTTACCTGCCTCTTGAGAAATCTGTATGCAGGTCAGGAAGCAACAGTTAGAACTGGACATGGAACAACAGACTGCTTCCAAATAGGAAAAGGAGTATATCAAGGCTGTATACTGTCATCCTGTTTATTTAAATTATAAACAGGGTACATCATGAGAAACGCTGGGCTGGAAGAAGCACAAGGTGTAATCAAGATTGCCGGGAGAAATATCAATAACCTCAGATGTGCAGATGACACCACACTTATGGCAAAAAGCAAAGAAGAACTAAAGAGCCTCTTGATGAAATTGAAAGAGGAGAGTAAAAATGTTGACTTAAAGCTCAACATTCAGAAAACTAAGATCATGGCATCTCGTCCCATCACTTCATGGCAAATAGATGGGGGAACAGTGGCGGACTTTATTTTTCTGGGCTCCAAAATCACTGCAGATGGTGATTGCATCCATGAAATTAAAAGATGCTTACCCCTTGGAGGAAAGTTATGACCAACCTAGATAGCATGTTAAAAAGCAGAGACATTACTTTGTCCACAAAGGTCCATCTAGTCAAGGCTATGATTTTTCCAGTAGTCATGTATGGATGTGAAAGTTGTACTATAAAGAAAGCTGAGCGTCAAAGAATTGATGCTTTGGAACTGCGGTGTTGGAGATGACTGTTGAGAGTCCCTTGGACTTCAATAAGTCCAACCAGTCCATCCTAAAGGAGTATTCATTGGAAGGACTGATTTTGAAGCTGAAACTCCAATACTTTGCCACCTGATGTGAAAAGCTGACTCACTGGAAAAGACCCTGATGCTGGGAAAGATTGAAGGTGGGAGGAGAAGGGGACAACAGAAGATGCAATGGCTGGATGGCATCACTGACTTGATGGATGTGAGTCTGAGTGAACTCCGGGAGTTGGTGATGAACAGGGAGGCCTAGCATGCTATGATTCACAGGGTTGCAAAGATTTGGACACGACTGAATGACTGAGCTGAATTGAACTGAATTCACAAGTGCTTTGCTCAGGGTTTGCAGCAAACACAATCGAAGACACATGAGTTCCAATTAAATGTATAAAACAAAATCTACAGTATTATTATAAATATTCACAGTTACAAGAGAATATGTATTTTAGAATTAACTTGTTTTTAATCTTTGTTAGCAAAGGCAAATTTTCTTGTCTTCTATGAATTATCATGGCTAATAAATGTAAAATATCAAGTTCTTAAAATGTCAAGAGAAATGCAACAAAATTCAATTTTAAATTGCATTTACCAGTTTTTGGGACTTGATATCTATTTAATAAAACCGCTTGCTGATTAAGCAAGTACTATAAAATTGCTAATGGTGGCTGCTGAAAATCATTTACATAGGTCCATATAACTTATATACTGACAAAATTAGCTTTGACAGCAGAGATGAAGTATTGGAGCTTAAAACCACAATTAGTATCCAGTTCAAATCTCTCAGTATTTCTTGCATTATAAAAACTATAGAGTTGGCCAAAAAGCCTTTTCAATTTTTCCATAGGATGTCACAAAATAACCCAAATTAACACTTTGGCCAATGCAATATATACATATGCATGTGTGTGTGTGTGTGTGTATGTGTATGAATACACATACACACACATACCCACTCATTAGAATTAAATTCCCTGATTTCATTTAGTCAGTAGGTTATGCTGATACTTGATTGTCTTTCATGGTTACCTCCACATGTTTTGTTTTCAAAAAATTTAATTCAGAGTTACAAATCAAATGATATTCTTCTGTAACAGATTTTAATGAGAAAGAATGTATATTTCATTCCATGCTAAGAAGTTTAAAATTAGATTGCTAATGCTCTCTGTATGTTTCTAAATACAATGAAATACAAATAATGTTTTTAGGATCATAGTGAATAGTACAAAATTATTTTATACCCTTTTAATTTAGAATAGTTTTATATATGCAGAAAAATTGTGAATAGTGTGAAAGGTTCTATATAACCAGCACTCATTTATCCCTATTGTTAACATCTTATGTTAGTATGGTATACTAGTCATATGTAATAAACTAGTAATGATGCCTTATTTTAATAAAACACTGTTAGTCAGATTTCCTTAGTTTTTACCTAATGTCCTTTTTCTGTTCCAGGATTCCATCAGAAAGACCATATTTTATTTAGTCACCATGTGTCCTTAGCCTCTTTTTGGCTATGAAAGTTATTCAGATATTGCTTATTTTTGATGACTATGTGAGTTTTCAGAGTGATGGTCAGGGATTTTGCAGAATTACTCTTAACTGAGTTTTCCTGATATTTTTCTCATAATTAGATTGGTAATATAGATTTGGAGTACAAAAAGCACAGAGGTAAATTGTATATTCTACCAGCATGACATCATTGATGATCTAAACCTCAGTCACCTGGCTGAGATAGTTTTTGTCAGGTTTCTCTTATCCACATCTGTAATCACTCCAGTACCTTTTTGCTTTAAATCAACTAAGACAAAAATACTTAATTTTAGCTTAACTTATTTTCTGGCTCTCTTTTATCTTTATGTAGATCCAGGGTACCAACCTATATAATTTTCTATCTGCTTAAAAATTTCCCTCTAATACTTTCTTGCAAAGAAGTTTTGGCAATGACTTCCCTCAGTTTTTGTTTATCTAAGGTAGTCTATATATCTACTTCAAATTTGAAGGATGATGTCATTGAATAGAGAAGACTAAGATGGTGGATTTTTCCCTTCAACATTATAAATCTTTTACTCTACTATTTTCTAGTTTGATGTACTTTCCTCTTCTTGTTTCTCTAGAGGTAAGGGATTTTTAAAATTTGGCTTCTTTAAAGATCTGTTTCCTTGTCTCTGTGCACACGTGTGTGTGTGCATGTGTGTGTCTTCAGTTTTAACATGATATGTGTATTTTGCTGCTGTGGTTTTCTGGGTTTTTATTTGCTTGTTTTGGTTCTTGACATTTATCTTACTTTGTGCTTTGTTAGGTTCTAAGATTTGTAGTTTGGTGTCTGTCATTAATTTTAGAAAATTCTCTACATTGATATTTCCAATTATTTCAGGTATTTCAAACCTAAAAGATGATGCTGTTCAAGTGCTGCACTCAATATGCCAGCAAATTTGGAAGAATCAGCAGTGGCCACAGGACTGGAAAAGGTCAGTTTTAATTCCAATCCCAAAGAAAGGCAATGCCAAAGAATGTTAAAACTACTGCACAATTGCATTCATATCACATGCTAGCAAAGTAATGGTCAAAATTCTCCAAACCAGGCTTCAACAGTATGTGAAACATGAAATTCCACATGTTCAAGCTGGAATTAAAAAAAGGAAATGAATCAGAGATCACATTACCAACATCCTCTGAATAATCAAAAAAGCAAGAAAGTTTCAGGAAAACATCTACCTGTGCTTTATTGACTACACCAAAGCCTTTGACTGTATGGATCACAACAAACTGTGGAAAATTCTTCAAGAGATGGGAATATGAGACCACCTGACCTGCCTCCTGGGAAATCTGTATCCAGGTCAAGAAACAACAGTTAGAACTGTATATGGAATACAGACTGGTTCCAAATAGGGAAAGAAATACATCAAGGCTGTATATTGTCACCCTGCTTATTTAACTTATATTCAGGGTCCATCATGAGAAATTCTGGGCTAGATGAAGAACAAGCTGGAATCAAGATTGCAGGGACAAATATCAGTAACCTCAGATATGCAGATAACACCACCTTTATGGTGAAAGTGAAGAAGAACTAAAGAGGCTCTTGATGAAAGTGAAAGAGGAGAGTAAAAAATGTTGGCTTAAAATTCAACATTCGGAAAACTAAGATCATAACATCTGGTCTCATCACTTCATGGAAAATAGATGGAGAAACAGTGTCAGACTTTATTTTTTGGGGCTCCAAAATCACTGTAGATGCTGAGTGCAGCCATGAAATTAAAAGATGTTTGATACTTGGAATAAAAGGTATGACAAAACTAGATAGCATATTAAAAACCAGAGACATTACTTGGCCAAAAAATGTCTATCTAGTCAAAGCTCTGGTTTTTCCAGTAGTCACGTATGAATGTGAGATGTGGACTATAAATAAAGCTGAGCATGGAAGAATTGATGCTTTTGAACTGTGATGTTGGAGAAAACTCTTGAGAGTCCCCTGTACTCCAGGGAGATCAAACCAGTCAATCCTAAAGGAAATCAGCTTTGAATATTCATTGGAAGGACTGATGTTGAAGCTGAAACTCCAATACTTTGGCCACCTGATGTGAAGCACTGATTCATTGGAAAAGACCCTGATGCTGAGAAAAATTGAAGGCAGAAAGGGAAGGAGACAACAGAGGATGAGATGGTAGGATGGCATCACCGACTCAATGTACATGAGTTTGAGCAAGCTCTGGGAATTGGTGATGGACAGAGAAGCGTGGCGTGCTATAGTCCATGGGATCGCAGAGTCGGACATGACTGAGTAACTGAACTGAACTGAACTGATACTTCAGCTATTTCTCCTACTTCATTTTCTTTTCTATTTTTGGTAGTCACAATTTATGTTATACCTTTTGAAATTTTTATACAGTTATTTTAGACAACAGAGGATGAGATGGTAGGATGGCATCACCGACTCAATGTACATGAGTTTGAGCAAGCTCTGGGAATTGGCGATGGACAGAGAAGCGTGGCGTGCTATAGTCCATGGGATCGCAGAGTCGGACATGACTGAGTAACTGAACTGAACTGAACTGATACTTCAGCTATTTCTCCTACTTCATTTTCTTTTCTATTTTTGGTAGTCACAATTTATGTTATACCTTTTGAAATTTTTATACAGTTATTTATTTTTTTTTCTTTCTCTGTTTTGCAACTTGGAAAATTTAATTGATCTATCTTCAACATGACTGATTATTTCACTTCACATGATGAGTAGAGGACAGGCCCATACAAATGAGTCTTTAATTCTCTTAGAGTTTTTAATTTCTAGCATTTTCTCTCAGTTCATTGTTAAAGTTTGCCCATCTGTTCTTGTGTGCTATATTTTTCCATTACAGCCTTTTATATATGAATCATAATCAATTTAATTCTTTATCTGATAATTTCACCAGCTGTATAATATTTAAATTTTGTTCTAAAGCTTCCTCTGTTAATTCAGGCTTATTTTCCCGTGCCTTTTTGCATGACTTGTATTTTTTTGAAAACCAGACATTATTTACCAGGTAAACAGATAAACAGACTTTAAATGTGAGAATTTATGTTAATCTAGCTAGAGCTTGTCCTGTATTTAATGTATCCTTGTTTTTATATTTTGAAATACAATTCACATTATTATTAAATTTCACTGATTTAAAGTGTATGACTCAGTGGTTTTTGGTATATTCTCACTATACAAACATCACCACTATTTAATTCCAGAACATTTTCCTTACCCTGAAAAGAAGCTCACATTCATTTGTAGTTACAACCCCTTTCCTCTAATCCACATCTCCAAGCAACCACTGATTTATTTTGTGTGTCTGTTTTTGCGTATTTTAGAAATTTCATGTAAATGCAATTGCACAATATGTGACCTTTGTTTCTGGCTTCTTTCCATTAACATAGTGTCTTCAAGATTCATCCACATTGTAGCATGTGTCAATTCTTCCTTCTGTTTTTTAGCCCAATTGTATTGCATTGTCTAGATATATAACAGTTTATTTGTCCATTTACCAGTTAAGGCATATTTGAATTGTTTCCAATTTTTCTGTTATTGTAAACAGTGCCACTAAGAACAAGTTTTTGTGTGAACATATGTGCAAAGCACTCTTGAGAATATGCTTAAGAATAGAACTGCAAGGTCATATTATAATTCTAAATATAATATCTGAGGAACTGCCAAACTGTTTTTCTCTGTGGTACACCATTTTACATTTCTATTAACAACGTATGAAGTTTCCAATTTTTACCTTTTTTGGTTATAATTCATTATTACTGAAGTCCTTCAACTCCCATCTTTTCTCCTATACCCATCTCTGACTGCAATGTTCCTTAGATATTTCCTTGAAGCTCTACTACTGTTCACTATGTTTTTGAAATCTTTAGGCTAGATAAGAATGTTAATGGGCCTCCTTGGTGACTCTGATGGTAAAGAATCTCCCTGCAATGCAGGAGCCCTGGGTTGGGAAGATCCCCTGGAGGATGGCATGGCAAAACATTCCAGTATTCTTGCCTGGAGAATTCTCATGGAGAAAGGAGCCTGGTAGACTACCCAGAGATAAGGCAATGGTAGTTTTCCCCTGGAAGTTAGGCTTTTTTTTTTTCCTGAGAAAAACTTGGATATATTTCACAATGATTATTTTCCTGTACCCTGTCCAAAGCTAAAAGGATGTATTTCTCAGATCTTCATTACAAAAACCATAAGACCATTTTTGAAAGACTAAAGCAAACAACAAAGGATAAAGAAGTAGTAAAAAAAATCATGTATATAGGCATATTAAAAAGTAAAAAAATATAAAACAAATTCATGGTAGTGTATCTACTTATGAGTTGAGAAAAACAGAAAGACCAAACGTACTTATAATCATTTCTCATATTAAGTTAAATCATTTTACCTTACAGTTATTCTTGACATCATATTATATGGTATCCAAATGCTTTTACATTGTCTTATCTATATCAGTTCAGTTCAGTTCAGTAGCGCAGTCGTGTCCGACTCTTCGACCCCATGAATCGCAGCACGCCAGGCCTCCCTGTCCATCACCAACTCCCGGAGTTCACTCAGACTCACGTCCATTGAGTCTGTGATGCCATCCAGCCTTCTCATCCTCGGTCGTCCCTTTCTCCTCCTGCCCCCAATCCCTCCCAGCATCAGGGTCTTTTCCAATGAGTCAACTCTTCGCATAATAAAGCAAATTACTCACATGAGATAATGCTTTACATTTTTAGTTTAAAAAGAAATACATTAAATTATACCTAAAATTAATAAAGCTAAAACTAAATTCATTGTGATTTTTTTTTTCACATAAGTAAAATTATTAGTTCTGACATTGTACAGGAGACAGGAATCAAGACTATGCCCAAGAAAAAGAAATGTAAAAAAGCAAAATGGCTCTCTGAGGAGGCCTTACAAATAGTTGTGAAAAGAAGGGAAGTGAAAAGCAAAGGAGAAAAGGAAAGATATACCCATTTGAATGCAGAGTTCCAAAGAAGAGCATAGAGAGATAAGAAAGCCTTCCTCAGAGATCAATGCAAAGAAATAGAGGAAAAGAACAGAATTGGAAAGACTAGAGATCTCTTCAAGAAAATTAGAGATACCAAGGGAATATTTCATGCAAAGATGGGCTCGTTAAAGGACAGAAATGGTAGGGACCTAACGGAAGCAGAAGATATTAAGAAGAGGTGGCAAGAATACACAGAAGAACTTTACAAAAAAAGATCTTCATGACCCAGATAATCACGATTGTGTGATCACTCACCTAGAGCCAGACATCTTGGAATGTGAAGTCAAGTGGGCCTTAGAAAGCATCACTATGAACAAAGCTAGTGGAGATGATGAAATTCCAGTTAAGCTATTTCACATCCTGAAAGATGATGCTGTGAAAGTGCTTCACTCAATATGCCAGCAAATTTGAAAAACTCAACAGTGGCCACAGGACAGGAAAAGTTCAGATTTCATTACAATCCAAAAGAAAGACAATGCCAAATAATGCTCAAACTAATGCACAATTACACTCATCTCACATGCTAGTAAAGTGATGCTAAAATTCTCCATGCCAGGCTTCAGCAGTACCTGAACTCTGAACTTCCAGATGTTCAAGTTGGTTTTAGAAAAGGCAGAGAAACCAGAGATTAAATTGTCAACATCTGCTGGATCATGGAAAAAGCAAGAGAGTTCCAGAAAAACATCTATTTCTGCTTTATTGACTATGCCAAAGCCTTTGACTGTGTGGATCACAATAAACTGTGGAAAATTCTGAAAGAGATGGGAATACCAGACCACCTGACCGGCCTCTTGGGAAATCCATATGCAGGTCAGGAAGCAACAGTTAGAACTGGACACGAACAACAGACTGGTTCCAAATAGGAAACAGAGTATTTCTAGGCTGTATATTGTCACCCTGCTTATTTAACTTATATGCTGAGTACATCATGAGAAACACTGGGCTGGAAGAAACACAAGCTGGAATCAAGATTGCAGGAACAAATATCAATAACCTTAGATATGCAGGTGACACCACCCTTATGGCAGAAAGTGAAGAAGAACTAAAGAGCCTCTTGGTGAAAGTGAAAGAGGAGAGTGAAAAAGTTGGCTTAAAGCTCAACATTCAGAAAACAAAGATCATGGCATCTGGTCCCATCACTTCATGGCAAGTAGATGGGGAAACAGAGGAAACAGTGGCTGACTTTATTTTTTGGGGCTCCAAAACCACTGTATATAGTGATTGCAGCCATGAAATTAAAAGACGCTTACTCCTTGGAAGGAAAGTTATGNTACATTCAGAAAACAAAGATCATGGCATCTGGTCCCATCACTTCATGGCAAGTAGATGGGGAAACAGAGGAAACAGTGGCTGACTTTATTTTTTGGGGCTCCAAAACCACTGTATATAGTGATTGCAGCCATGAAATTAAAAGACGCTTACTCCTTGGAAGGAAAGTTATGACCAACCTAGACAGCATATTAAAAAACCAGAGACATTACTTTCTCAACAAAGGTCCATCTAGTCAAGGCTATGGTTTTTGGGATCTTCAACAAAAAATTATATTTATAAGATACATATGTCACCTATAATGTATTCTGATGTATGGGAAAAACCAACACAATATTGTATATCAATTATCCTCCAATTGACAATTAATTAATTCCAATAAGATTACATTTATAGAGAACTGAATGAAAAAAGAAATTTTAGGCTTCCTAAGGCTACAAAGTAAGCCTTAGGTAAGAAGGTAAATATATGGGAGGCAAATAATACAGCAAGGTTTGTTTTAGAATCCTCTGGTATAGTCTCCGGGGTGTAAAGTCTAGAGTCATCTTCAATAAAGCTGAAAGCATACCTTGCCTTTAGTTGGAAAAAGTGGAATGTGAGAGGGCTATTTCTGTGCCTGCTGCTTCTAAACTGTTTTCATTTCAAAATAGTTATTAATTCAGAAACATATGTCATGGTGGTATTCTGATTTTCTTTAGCCCTCTGTAACAAAATGGATTTAAAACTAGAAATGAACTAAAAAAAATTAGTCATGCGTAAGGTCATAACCTCTTCTCTAGTGGACCTCTGCTATCAATTACATACTGAATATAGGAATAGAAATTGGCTACAGCAAAGAATGGAAAGGATGAAGGACAAGCTGGAATCACGATTGATAGGAGCAATATCAATAATCTCAGATATGCAGATGACACTACTCTTATGGCAGAAAGCAAGAACTGAAGAGCCTCTTGATGAATGTGAAAGAGGAGAGTGAAAATGTTGGCTTAAAACTCAATATTCAGAAAACTTAATATATGGCATTTTGTCCCATCACTTCATGGCAAATAGATAAGGAAACAGTGAAAGACTTTATTGTTTTGGGCTTCAAAATTACTGCAGATGGTGACTGCAGCCATGAAAAAAGACACTTGCACCTTGGAAGAAAAGATATGATCAATCTAGACAGCATATGAAAAGGCAGAGACATTACTTTGCCAACAAAGGTCTGTCTAGTCAAAGCTATGGTATAGATGTGAGAATTGAACCATAAACAAGGCTGAGTGCTTAAGAACTGAGGCTTTTCAGACCAAAAAATAAAGTCTGCACTGTTTCCATTATTTTCCCTTCTATTTGCCATGAAGTGATGAGACCAGATGCCATGATCTTCATTTTCTGAATGTTGAGCTTTAAGCCACCTTTTTCACTTTCCTCTTTCATTTTCATCAAGAGGCTCTTTAGTTCCTCTTCACTTTCTGCCTTAAGGGTGGTGTCATCTGCACATCTGAGGTTATTGATATTTGTTCCTGCAATCTTGATTCCAGCTTGTGTTTCTTCCAGCCCAGTGTTTCTCATGATGTACTCAGCATATAAGTTAAATAAGCAGGGTGACAATATACAGCCTTGAAGCACTCCTTTCCCGATTTCGAACTAGTCTGTTGTTCCATGTCCAGTTCAAACTGTTGCTTCTTGACCTGCATACAGTTATCTCAGGAGGCAGGTCAGGTGATCCTGTATTACCATCTCCTGAAGAGTTTTTCAGTTTGTTGTGATACACAGAGTGAAAGGCTTTGGCATAGTCAATAAAGCAGAAGTAGATATTTTTCTGGAAATCTCTTGCTTTTTCAATGATCCAGTGGACGTTCACAATTTGATCTCTGGTTCCTCTGCCTTTTCTAATTTCAGCTTGAAATTAGAAGTTCATGAGGTTCTTCTGGAAGTTCATGGTTCGTGTACTGTTGAACTTTGGCTTAGAGCATTTTGAACATTACTTTGCCAGCATGTGAGATGAGTACAAATGTGCGGTAGTTTGAACATTCATTGGCATTGCCTTTCTTTGGGATTGGAATGAAAACTGACCTTTTGCAGTCCTTTGGCCACTGCTGAGTTTTCCAAATTTGCTGGTAAATTGAGTTTAGCACTTCCACAACATCATCTTTTAGGATTTGAAATAGCTCAACTGAAATTTCATCACCTCGACTAGCTTTATTCTTAGTGATTCTTCCACTTGACTTCACATTCCAGGATGTCTGGCTCTAGATGCATGATCACTACATTGTGATTATCTGGGTCATGTAGATCTTTTTTGTATAGTTTTTCTGTGTATTCTAGCCATCTCTTAATATCTTTGTTTCTGTTAGGTCTTTACCATTTCTGCATTTATTGTGCCCATCTTTGCATGAAATGTTCCCTTGGTATCTCTACTTTTCTCAAAGACATCTCTTGTCTTTCCCATTCTATTGTTTTCCTCTATTTCTTTTCATTGATCACTGAGGAAAGACTTCTTATCTCTTCTTGCTATTTGGAACTCTGCATTCAAATGCATATGTCTTTTCTTTCTCCTTTGCCTTCACTTTTCTTTTCATAGTTGTTTGTACAGCCTCCTCAGATAATCATTTTTCCTTTTTACATTTCTTTTTCTTGAGGATGGTTTTGATCACTGCCTTCTGTACAATGTCACAAGCCTCTGTCCATAGTTCTTCAGGCACTCTGTCTATCAGATCTAATCCCTTGATTCTATTTGTCACTTCCCCTGTATAATCTTAAGGGATTTGATTTAGGTCATGCCTGAATGGTCGAATGATTTTCCCCATTTTCTTCAATTTAAGTCTAATTTTGGGAATAAAGAGTTCATGATCTGAGCCATAGTCAACTCCTAGGCTTGTTTTTGATAACTGTATAGAGCTTCTCCATCTTTGGCTGCATAATATAGTCAATCTGATTTTGGTATTGGCAATGTGGTGATGTCCATGTTTAGAGTATTCTCTTGTGTTGTTGGAAGAGGGTGTTTGCTATGACCAGTGTGTTCTCTTGGCAAAACTCTGTCAGTCTTTTCCCTGCTTCATTCTGGACTCCAAGGCCAAATTTACCCATAATCCAGATATTTCTTGACTTCCTACTTTTTCATTCACTCCCTTATAGTGAAAATGACATCTTTTAGGGGCTTTAGTTCTAGAAGGTCTTGTAGGTCTTCATTGAACTGTACAACTTCAGCTTCTTCAGCATTACTGGTTGGGGCTTAGAATTGGATTACTGTGATAGAAGGTTAGAGGCCTTTTTATTTTTTAATTTCTTAAAAGTTTGTCAGAGGAATTTTTGAAATAAAATTTAGAAGCATTTCTGTCCTTTAGAATTATGGATTACCTTCTTTCATCACTGGGGCACCACTCGGACAACTGGAACCTTGTTTCAAACTCTAGCCAATAGTCTTATTTGAGTTTGTAGAAGAAATAATGATGTTCCATCCCATCTGAAGAGAAAAATTTAGACATGACACAAAGAGATTATTATAATCCCCATCATCATCTAAGGCTTTCATATGAATGAGTCAGTTTGCATAGAAGAAACGTCTGATATAAAGAACTTATTTTAATATTTTATAACTTGCTACAAAATAAGCAATTGCTTATGTTTTTCAAAATTAGAAAACAATGATACTTGAAAACTGACTAATGCAAAGAGTTTGGCCTAAGATTCATCTCAGGGAAAATATTTTTCCTTTTTTTAAATAAAATTATATGAGTGATATTACTGATAATGCAGTGCAAGCCACACAATGCCACACAAGAGAAATTTAAACCAAAATTATTAATTGATTACCTAGCAAAGTGGTAGTTTTTTTTTTAATCTGTGTAGATCTACAATTACAAATGTACAAGATTGTTATTTTAAAAGCACACTCTTTGCTTTTTTTATTTGGTATATTGTTCTAAAGACCTACTAAAATTTTCTTTCCAATATGTGTAGTTTTCATTTTAGAGTTAAAAAAACCTCTCTGCTTTCCATTCTTTAGTGTTTTTCTCCTAAATATAGTCAAACCCTAATTTAGATTAATTATTATTTCTTTAATGCATTAGGCAATATTATAAACCATTTTCCCCAAGTTTATTCTTAATGGGTTACACTAAAAAAGAAATAAATAAAACTTGCCTCAGTCTCATTTATTCCATTGCCTATTTAAATATCCATCTCTCATGTCATTCACTGTGCTTTTCAGAGATGCTAATATAATAATTTTTTATTTTAACTACCATTTGTCTTGAGTCAGTTTTTATAATTATGATTTTAAGGCAACTGGAAACGAAAAGGAAATAACATGAATTCTAATGTTGGGTTGGTTTATTTCTCTTCCTCCTTCTTGTCTCATCACAACAAAAATTTGGAATGAGAGACAAAAGGTTTAAAGCAACAAACAAATTACACCTCAGTTACAGCTCAAGCAGACAGATGGGAAATACTATGCTCCAGAGGTGGGAGCAGCTAACCTTAACAGAGTCACAATGATCTCTCTTGGTTTCCTTCCCATCTCCTATTTTTGGTTGTACCTTGTGTCAAATAGGACTTGTACCTATCACCAATTAAGAAAGAGAATTCAAATGGATGTATGCTCAAGGCAGATTGACAGTTGCAAGTTACACAGCAACAGGCTCTGTTGTGCATGTTTTCCTATAATTCAGTTTGCTATAATCAGATGTATGCATATATAGAATATTTGTGAGCCTTTAATTTCCAAGAGAAATATCAATAACCTCAGAAATGCAGATGACACCAACCTTATGGCAGAAAGTGAAGAGGAACTACAAAGCCTCTTAAAGAAAGTGAAAGAGGAGAGTGAAAAGTTGGCTTAAAGCTCAACATTCAGAAAACAAATATCATGGCATCTGGTCCCATCACTTCATGGCAAATAGATGGGGAAACAGTGGAAACAGTGTCAGATTTTATTTTGGAGGGCTCCAAAATCACTGCAGATGGTGATTGCAGCCATGAAATTAAAAGATGCTTACTCCTTGGAAGAAAAGTTATGACCAACCTAGATAGCATATTCAAAAGCAGAGACATTACTTTGCCAACTAAGGTCCGTCTAGTCAAGGCTATAGTTTTTCCAGTAGTCATGTATGGCTGTGAGAGTTGGACTGTGAAGAAGGCTGAGCACCGAGGAATTGATGCTTTTGAACTATGGTGTTGGAGAAGACTCTTAAGAGTCTCTTGGACTGCAAGGAGATCCAACTAGTCCATTCTAAAGGAGATCAGTCCTGGATGTTCTTTGGAAGGACTGATGCTGAAGCTGAAACTTCAATACTTTGGCCACCGCATGCAAAGAGTTGACTCATTGCAAAAGACTCTGATGCTGGGAGGGATTGGGGGCAGGAGGAAAAGAGGATGACAGAGGATGCGATGGCTGGATAGCATTACTACTCGATGGATGTGAGTCTGAGTGAACTCCGGGAGTTGGTGATGGACAGAGAGGCCTGGCGTGCTGCGATTCATAGGGTTGCAAAGAGTCAGACATGACTGAGCAACTGAACTGAACTGAACTGAATAGGCTCTTAGCTGCCTGAGGTTACTTGAGGAAGCCCTTGTTGTTAGTTGTATCCACCTGTGACTAGGATGTATATGCAGGAGTTGGAAGTCTCTGTGGTTATGTTCATAACATATTTGTGAGCTCTCCTGGGTGTGTCTCGGTTCAGATTTAGAGATCAGCTTATATCCTTTTCAGCTAGGCCACCCATCATTGCTCATGCCTAACTTCCTACCTAATACTAATAATATGCATTATTTGAAATGTATTATTT
The DNA here is from genome assembly GCA_006408695.1 of Aepyceros melampus. Classification (NCBI taxonomy): domain Eukaryota; kingdom Metazoa; phylum Chordata; class Mammalia; order Artiodactyla; family Bovidae; genus Aepyceros; species Aepyceros melampus. Next base: position 249,361 of record SJXQ01004067.1, on the reverse strand, counting down.
AAAAAAGAAAGTAATTTAAAATAAAATTGTCCCTCTAGCAAAACCCTGATATCCTGCCTAATAATTTTGCAGTTTATAGTTGAAGGAATAAAATAACAGTCTTATGAGTCAAGTAAGCAATAGCAAAGTTCCTACTAAAATTTAAGAGAGTGAATGTTTTTGGCCATTCTGTCATATACTATGTGGGATTTTTTCTTTCTTTTTCTGTTCTTCTTCATTCCCCTTAATCATAAATTCTAATTATATTTGATCACAGAAACTTACTCCATGGTTTATCCTACAATATTTATCCTACAGTATTTTGCTATTAGACTAGATTATTTATTTATCCTACAATAGTTTGCTATTATCCTACAATATTTTACCCTACTGTATTTTGCTATTAGACTAGATTATTGTGTCCTTGGTTACTCAAGTAGGTTCTTGTGATTCTGAGAATACAACACAAAAGTTAGAAATATTGATTTGTTTTCCTTTATTCCTTGGTAGATTCTGCATTTGGAATTTCAGATAGCTGTAAAATATCTATTATCATTTTGGTTGTCAAAGTTTTCTTACCATGTGTATAATCCCATAGGGAAATATTGCAATTTCTGTGTTTTACTTTTCTTTGTATTATTTACTCCCTCTTTTCTTCAGCTAAGTTCTCAACTAGATTTCAATACAATATGTCATAGGAATATAGACATGACATTAAACAACAACTTTCATTCTAGAGAAGAAAAATGGATTCCTGGAGTCATGCTTTTTCTTTTTTTAATTTTTTTTTTTAATTAAAAGTATTCAATGAAATCCATGGTGAAAGTAGTGTGAAACTGTTAGTTCCTTAGTTGTGTCCAACTCTTTACAACCCCATGGACTGTAGTCTGCCAGGCTTCTCTGTCCATGAAATTCTCCAGGCATGAATAGTGGACTGGGTAGCTATTCCATTCTCCAGGGGGTCTTCCTGATCCAGAGATCAAACCTGGTTCTCAAAAATTGCAGGTGGATTCTTTACCATCTGATCCACCAGGCAAGCCCTTAATTGCATGGTTGTTGTTGCTGAGTCACCCAATGGTGTCCAACTCTTTGAGATCCCATGGATCACAGCATGCTAGGCCTCCCTGTACCTTACCAAATTTTTCCCAAGTTCACATTCATTACAATGGTGATGCCATCCAGCCATCTCATCGTCTGTCACCCCTTCTCCTTCTGCCCTCAATCTTTCCCAGAATCAGAGACTTTTCCAATAAATCAGCTGTTCAAATCAGATGACCAAAATACTGGAGCTTCAGCTTCAGCCTAAGTCCTTCTGAATACTCAAAGTTGATTTCCCTTAAGATTGACTGGTTTGATCTCCTTGCTATCCAAGGGACTTTCAGAAGTGTTCACCAGCACCACAGTTCAAAGGCATCAATTCTTTAGCACTCTGCTTTCTTTATGGGCCAGCTCTCACAACTGTACATGACCACTGAGAAGACCGTAGGCTTGACTTATGGACCTTTGTCAGCAGAGTAATGTCTTTTCTTTTCAACACACTGCCTAATTTTGTCATAGCATTCCTGCCAAGATGCAATTGTCTTCTGATTTCATGGCTGCAGTCATCATCTGCAATGATTTTAGAGCCCAAGAAGAGGAAATCTGTCATTACCATTTTGTTCCTTCTACTTGCCATGAAGCAATGGGGCAGATGTCACAATCTTAGTATTTTTAATATTTAGTTTTAAGCCAGCTCTTTCACTCTCTTTACCCTCATCAAGAAGCTCTTTACCTCCTCTTCACTTTCTGTCGTTAGAGTGGTATCATCCACATATCTGAGACTGTTGATATTTCTCCTGCCTACCTTGATTACAGCTTGTAACTCATCCAGCCTGGCATTTCTCATGATGTGCTCAGTGTATAGATTAAACAAACAAGGTGACAGCAAACAGCTCTGTCGCACACCTTTCTCAATATTGAACCAATCAGTTATTCAGCAGTTCAGTTCACTTTAGTCACTCAATGTGTCCAACTCTTTGCAACCCTACGGACTGCAGCATGCCAGTCCATATCCACTACCAACTCCTGGAGCTTGCACAAACTCATCTCCATTGAATCGGTGATGCCATCCAGCCATCTTATCCTCTGTCTTCCCCTTCACATCATGCTTTCAATCTATCCCAGCATCAGGAGCTTTTCCAGTGAGTCAGTTCTTTACATCAGGTGGCCAAAGTATTGGAGTTTCACCTTCAGCATCAGTCCTTCCAGTGGATATTCAGGACTGATTTCCTTTAGAATTGACTGGTTTGATCTCTTTGCAGTCTAAGGAACTCTCAAGAGTCTTCTCCAACACCACAGTTTAAAAGCATCAATTTTCAGTGAAAACAGGTTTCAACAAAAACCCTGTGGTTCATACAGAATTTTAATTGTTGTTTCTTGACCCATTTACAGTGGAATTGCATGGTGTGGTGGTTTAGTTGCTAAGTCTAAACTTGCAACCCCTTGGACTGTAGCCAGCTTGCTCCTCTGTCCATGGGATTTTCCAGGCAAGAACACTGGAGTGGGTTGCCATTTTCTTCTCCAGGGGATCTTCCCAACCCAGGGATTGAAAGCAGACCTCCTGCACTGCAGGCAGATTCTTTACCCACTGAGCTACCAGGGCATTCCCCCAAATCAAGTTATAACTTTGCCACTAGCTTGCTAAGTGATATTGGACAAAGTCATGTTAACTCTTTAAATTTCTAATTTCTCATCCATAAAATTAAAGGGTGGATATGACAGGGGGAAAGTGCATATACATACATTGGGGTTTTGATAATCCTTTTACTGAAGAAATGTACTTTAAATTTTAAAAGTCTTTCATTGATAAGTATCAATCAATCAACATTTAACCAAATGTTTTATGCCAAGTACTGTATTAATGAAGCTACAAGAGGACAGCAAGATAGATCTTGAATAACTCAAAGAACATAAAATCTCATGAACAAGAGATATTAACACAATTATAATAGAGGGTTGTGCATATAAATCAAAAAAACATATGGCTGAAATTGAAAGTATGAGATGTAGAATATATTATTTTAAGGTAGACAAAAAGTACATGAAGAAATTTAATGTCACACAGATAGCAGTTACAATTTATATAGTGCACAATATATATATATATATATATACACACACAAATATATATGGATGTATATTAGGGTTTGTGTTTCAATATTGGAAAGTTAAACAGGAAATAATAATTAGCTGGATCAATATCTGTTTTTGTTTTTCATTTTAAATTAAGCTTTAATATTACCCATTCCTGTATTTTATCACACTTACATTTTTCTGATTAATGAGATTAATTATGTTAGTTGTTTACTTTCATACTTTATGTGAAGTGACTATTCAACTTCTGCCCATTTACTCTTGAATGATATTTCTGCATCAAAATATATTCTTTGATTTTTGAGGGTTTTTTTTTTTTTAGATTTCTGTAAGACTTGTAGAAATAATTTGGAGAATTCATTGGAATGGATGGCAACTTTAAATTTACTCAACTCCAAAAAAGTGATTTTGAGTTATCATTTTGCTTCACTTTCATTCATGATGTCAACAATTGGACACTAACTTTGTTAAATAGAAGTACACTGATTTATTAAATTCAGTATACTTAAAATATGTCCTTGAGAAAATAAGATGATAATTTAAGAAACTTTTAATATATATATAGTATATTTCTATATAAATATACTATATATATAATA
>SJXQ01004067.1:169971-245233 GCA_006408695.1 Aepyceros melampus | reverse complement strand
ATATACACTGGAGGAAGAGAGCAATTGATAGAGGAAGCAATTTTAGTCATTTTAATTATTAATAAAGAAATAATGTTGAAAGTGAATCATTCCATGATAAAAGTATATTATAAAAAGTCAACTTGATTTTGAGGCTAGATTTTCACAAATAGTAGGTCTATGATCATGGGAAAATAATTGAGGCTGTTTGCTCTTCTATAAAGTAAAAATTATTGTTACTTTAGAATTAATTTAGGTAACCAAAAAAATTGCATTGCTTTGAAAACTGTTCAGTTCAGTTCAGTTGCTCAGTAGTGTCTGACTCTTTGTGACCCCATGAAACTCAGAATGCCAGGCCTCCCTGTCCATTACTGACTCCTGGAGTCCACCCAAACCCATGTCGTTTGTGTCGGTGATGCCATCCAACCATCTCATCCTCTATGGTCCACTTTTCCTCCTGCCCTCAATCTTTCCCAGCATCAGGGTCTCCTCACATCACTCAGCTCTTCACATTAAGTGGCCAAAGAACTGGAGTTTCAGCTTCAACATCAGTCCTTAAAATGAACATCCAGGACTGATCTCCTTTAGGATGGACTGGTTGGATCTCCTTGCAGTCCAAGGGACTCTCAAAAGTCTTCTCCAACAACACAGTGCAAAAGCATCAATTCTGCAGCACTCAGCTTTCTTTATAGTCCAACTTTCACATCCATAGATGACTATGGAAAATCCATAGCTCCAACTACATAGACCTTTGTTGGTAAAGAAATGTCTCTGCTTTTCAATATGCTATCTAGGTTGGTCATAACTTTCCTTCCAAAGAGTAAGCATCTTTTAATTTCATGGCTGCAATCAAATCTGCAGTGATTTTGGAGCCCAGAAAAATAAAGTCAGACACTGTTTCCCATTTTTTTTGCCATGATGTGATGGGACCAAATGCCATGATTTTCCTTTTCTGAATGTTGAGCTTTAAGCCAACTGTTTTCACCCTCCTCTTTCACTTTCATCAAGAGGCTTTTTAGTTCCTCTTCACTTTCTGCCATAAGAGTGGTGTCATCTGCATATCTGAGGTTATTGATATTTCTCCCAGCAATCTTGATTCCAGCTTGTACTTCATCCAGCCTAGAGTTTATCATGATGTACTCTGCATGTATGTTAAATAAGCAGGGTGACAATATACAGCCTTGACATACTCCTTTTCCTATTTCCTGTTGCTCCATGTCCAGTTCTAACTGTTGCTTCCTGACCTGCATATAGATTTCCCAAGAGGCAGGTCAGGTGGTCTGGTATTCCCATCTCTCTCAGAATTTTCCATAGTTTATTGTGATCCTCACAGTCAAAGGCTTTGGCATAGTCAATAAAGCAGAAATAGATGTTTTTCTGGAACTCTCTTGTTTTTTCTATGATCCAGCAGATGTTGGCAATTTGATCTCTGGTTCCCCTGCCTTTTCTAAAACCAGCTTGAACATCTGGAAGTTCACGGTTCATATATTGCTGAAGTCTGGCATGGAGTATTTTAAGCATCACTTTACTAGCATGTTAGATGAGTGCAATTGTGTGGTAGTTTGAGTATTCTTTGGCATTGCTCTTCTTTGGGATTGTAATGAAAACTGACCTTTTCCAGTTCTGTGGCCACTGCTGAGTTTTCCAAATTAGCTAGCATAATGAATGTGGCACTTTCACAGCATCATCTTTCAGGATTTGAAATTGCTCAACTGGAATTTCATCACTTTCACTAGCTTTGTTGTAGTGATGCTTTCTAAGGCCCACTTGACTTCACATTCCAAGATGTCTGGCTCTAGGTGAGTGATCACACCATCATTATTATGTGGGTCATAAATATCTTTTTTTGTACAGTTCTTCTGTGTATTCTTGCCACCTCTTCTTAATATCTTCTACTTCTGTTAGGTCCCTACCATTTCTGTCCTTTATTGAGCCCATCTTTGTGTGAAATATTCCCTTGGTATCTCTAATTTTCTTGAAGAGATCTCTAGCTTTTCCCATTCGATTGTTTTCCTCTATTTCTTTGCATTAATCGCTGAAGGCTTTCTTATCTCTCCTTGCTATTCTTCAGAACTCTGCATTCAGATGGGTGTATCTTTCCTTTTCTCCTTTACTTTTCACTTCCCTTCTTTTCACAGCTATTTGTAAGCCCTCCTCAGACAGCCATTTTTCTTTTTTTCTTGGGGATGGTCTTGATTACTGTCTCCTGTACAGTGTCATTAATCTCCATCCATAGTTCATCAGGCACTCTGTCTATCAGATCTAGTCCCTTAAATCTGTTTCTTACTTCCACTGTGTAGTCATAAGGGATTTGATTTAGGTCTTACCTGAATGGTCTAGTGGTTTCCTCCACTTTCTTCAATTTCAGTCTGAAATTGGCAATACGGAGTTCATGATCTGATCCACAGTCAGCCCCCGGTCTTGTTTTTGTTGACTGTATAGAGCTTTTCCATCTTTGGCTGCAAAGAATATAATCAATCTGATTTCGGTGCTGACCATTTGCTGATGTCCATGTGTAGAGTCTTCTCTTGTGTTGCTGGAACAGTGTGTTTGCTATGACCAGTTTGTCCTCTTGGCAGAACTCTATTAGCCTTTGCTCCACTTCATTCTGTACTTCAAGGCCAAATTTCCATGTTACTCCAGATGTTTCTTGACTTCCTACTTTTGCATCACAGACCTCTATAATGAAAATTACATCTTTTTGAAGTGTTAGTTCTAGACGGTCCTGTAGGTCTTCATAGAACTGTTCAACTTCAGCTTCTTGGCATTACTGGTTGGAGCATAGACTTGGTTTACCTTGATATTGAATGGTTGGCCTTGGAAATGAACAGAGATATTTCTGTCGTTTTTGAGATTGAATTCAAGTACTGCATTTTGGACTCTTTTTTTTTTTTTTTTTTACTATGATGGCTACTTCATTTCTTCCAAGGGTTTCCTGCCCACAGTAGTAGATATAATGGTCATCTGAGTTAAATCCACCCATTCCAGTCCATCTTAGTTCACTGATTCTTAGAATGTCAACATTCACTCTTGTCATCTCCTTTTTGACCACTTCCAATTTGCCTTGATTCATGGACCTAACATTTCAGGTTCCTATGCAATATTGCTCTTACAGCATTGATCCTTGCTTCTATCACCAGTCCTATTCACAACTGGGTGTTGTTTTTGTTTTGGCTCCATCCCTTCATTCTTTGTGGAGTTATTTCTCCAATGATCTCCAGTAGCATATTGGGCACCTACCGACCTGGTCACTCAAACGGTAGATTGTCTGCCTACAATGAGGGAGATCCAGGTTCGATCGCTGAGTCAGGAAGATCCCCTGGAGAAGCAAATCGCAACCCACTCCAGTACTCTTGCTTGGAAAATCCCATGGACTGAGGAGTCTGGTAAGTTACAATCTATGGGGTCACAAAGAGTTGAACACGACTGAGCGACTTCACTTCACTGACCTGGGGAGTTCATCTTTCAGTGTCCTATCTTTTTGCCTTTTCATACTGTTCATGGGGTTCTCAAGGCAAGAATACTGAAGTGGTTTGCCATTCTCTTTTCCAGTGGACGACATTCTGTCAGACCTCTCCACCATTACCCATCTGTCTTGGGTGGCTCCATATGGCATGACTGAGTTTTATTGAGTTAGACAAGGCTGTGGTCTATGTGATCAGATTGGCTAGTTGTCTGTGATTATAGTTTCAGTCTGTCTGCCCTCTGATTCCCTCTCTCGGTGCTTACTGTTTTACTTGGGTTTCACTTACCTTGGACGTGGGGTCTCTCTTCATGGCTGCTCCGTAAAGCCAGCCACTACTCCTTACCTCGGACATGGGGTAGCTCTTCTCGGCCACTGCCCCAACCTTGGGTGCAGGGTAACTGTTAGTAATATTTAAATACCAGCATTACAAAATTTAAGTTAACAAATAAATGAAAATCTAGATAGGATATAATAAAAAATATACTTTTAAAAACACATAATTACTACAACAGCATAGTAGTTCTTATTGCAAATTTGATTCAGTATTAGTACTGAAGCTACTACCAAGGGTAGGTACTTAGTGAGAAGATAGCCTAGGAACTCTCTGACACCAAATTTTTATATTATGTTAGTATACAAATAATTATAATTCAAAGATTTATATAAGTAACACTGATTAAATTATACAGGAGAAAATAGGGGGAATTTTTGCTTCTCAGCTATAACTGGGTACAGATTAATGGAAGAGATAATATTGGATTGAAGTTTGAAAAATGAGTGTGATTAGGGTAGAAATTTCACTTAGGAGAGTGGCATGGAAATAGGTTACACTGGTAAGACTAGTTCACTCTCTCTCTCTCTCTCTCTCTATATATATATATATATATATATATATATTTGAAAAAAAAATATATATATATGAAAATCTGTTCAGGTGAACTGAAAGGAGACAGACAAATAAACAAGGGATAATTCAAAGTTTTTTTCAGAGATAGTGAGTGACTAGGGCATTAAAATTCAGGAAAGGAAAGATATATATGGAATTTATTGAGTACTGATGATCCTGCATGCAGGGCAGGAAAGGAGATACAGATGTAAAAAACAGACTTTGGGACTTAATCAAAGAAGGCAAGGGTGGGATGATTTGAGAGGACAGCATTGAAACATGTACATTACCACATGTGAAATATATGACCAGTGCAAATTCAATGCATGAAGCAGGGCACTCAAAGTCAGTGCTACAGGACAACCCAGAAGATTACATGGGGAGGGAGACGGGAGGGAGTGTCAGGATGGAGGTACACAAGTATATCTGTGACTGATTCATGTTGATGTAATGCAAAACCATCATATTATTGTATGTAATAATTCCCCAATTAAATAGATAAATTGAAAAAAATGTAAAAATACTTAAGGAAAGATTTAGAAATGTATATCCAACTTCAGTTTAGTTCAGTTTAGTTGCTCAGTCATATCTGACTGTTTGCTACACCATGAATTGCAGCACGCCAGGCCTCCCTGTCCATCACCAACTCCCAGAGTTCACCCAAACTCATGTCCATTGAGTTGATGATGCCATCTGGCCATCTCATCCTCTATTGTCCCCTTCTCCTCCTGCCCCCATTCCCTCCTAGCATCAGAGTCTTTTCCAATGAATCAACTCTTGGCATGAGGTGGTCAAAGTACTGGAGTTTTAGCTTTAGCATCAGTCCTTCCAATGAACAGTCAGGACTGATCTCCCCTATAATGGACTAGTTAGACCTCCTTGCAGTCCAGAGGACTCTCAAGAATTTTCTCCAACACCACAGTTCAAAACCATCAATTCTTTGGTGCTCAGCTTTCTTCACAGTCCAACTCTCACATGCACACATGACCAGTGGAAAGACCATAGCCTTGACTAGATGGACCTTTGTTGACAAAGAAATATCTCTGCTTTTTTAATGTGCTGTCTAGCTTGGTCATAACTTTTCACCCAAGTAGTAAGTGTCTTTTAATTTCATGGTTGTAATCACCATCTGCAATTATTTTGGAGCCCAGAAAAATAAAGTCAGCCACTGTTTCCCCATGTATTTAACATGAAGTGATGGTACCAGATGCCATGATCTTCATTTTCTGAATGTTGAGCTCTAAGCCAATTTTTTCACTCTCCTCTTTCACTTTCATCAAGAGGCTTTTTAGTTCCTCTTCACTTTCTGCCATAAGAGTGGTGTCATCTGCATATCTGAGGTTATTGATATTTCTCCCAGCAATCTTGATTCCAGTTTGTGCTTCTTCCAGCCCAGCATTTGTCATGATGTACTCTGCATAGAAGTTAAATAAGCAGGGTGACAGTATACAGCCTTGATGTACTCCTTTTCCTATTTGGAACCAGTCTACTCTTCCATGTCCAGTTCTAACTGTTGTTTCCTGACTTGCATACAAATTTCTCAAGAGGCAGGTCAGGTGGTCTGGTATTCCCATCTCTCTCAGAATTTTCCACAGTTTATTGTGATCCACACAGTCAAAGGCTTTGGCATAGTCAATAAAGCAGAAATAGATGTTTTTCTGGAACTCTCTTGCTTTTTTCATGATCCAGCGGATGTTGGCAATTTGATCTCTGGTTCCTTTGCCTTTTCTAAAACCAGCTTGAACATCTGGAAGTTCATGGTTCACATGTTGCTGAAGCCTGGCTTGGAGAATTTTGAACATTACTTTACTATCATGTGAGATGAGTGCAATTGTGTGGTAGTTTGAGCATTCTTGGCATTGTCTTTCTTAGAGATTGCAATCAAAACTGACCTTTTGCAGTCCTGTGGCCACTGCTGAGTTCCAAATTTGCCGGCATATTGAGTGCAGCACTTTCACAGCATCATCTTTCAAGATTTGAAATAGCTCAACTGGAATTCCATCGCCTCCACTAGCTTTGTTTGTAGTGATGCTTTCTAAGGCCCACTTGACTTCACATTCCAGAATGTCTGGCTCTAGACGAGTGATAACACAATTGTGATTATCTGGATCGTGAAGTTCTTTTTTTGTACCATTCTCCTGTGTATTCTTGCCATCTATTCTTAATATCTTCTACTTTTGTTAGGTCCCTACCATTTCTGTCCTTTATTGAGCCCATCTTTGCATGAAATATTCCCTTGGTTTCTCTGATTTTCTTAAAGAGATCTCTAGTCTTTCCCATTCTGTTGTTTTCCTCTACTTTTTTGCATTGATCACTAAGGAAGTCTTTCTTATCTCTCCTTGCTATTCTTTGGAACTCTGCTTTCAGATGCTTATATCTTTCCTTTTCTCCTTTGTTTTTCACTTCTCTTCTTTTCATAGCTATTTGTAAGGCTTCCTTGGACGGAAGCCATTTTGCTTTTTTGCATTTCTTTACCATTGGGATTGTCTTGATCCCTGACTCCTTTACAATGTCAGGAACCACTAATAGCACTGCATATGAATTTCTAGAAAAATAAAATATTGATACTTATAAATCCATGTAAATAGTAGATCATTAATAATAATGCTTAACTATGACTTTGGAAGGACATAGTTTTAAAAATTCGAAATGACTGACAGTTAAAAAGGTAAGATATTTGGCATATTAATAATTGAAACATACAGACTCTATATGTTATCAGCATCTGAAAGATAGCATGTAGTAATTTTAGAAACTTAATATTTGAGAATACTTAAATATGTATAAACTTGTAATAACACCAGTATAACCTTCATATATTTTCCATGATATTATTCATTGAGCTATCACATGAATAATCTGCATATATTTTACATAATGTTATCTTTTGGGGAAAAAACACTATCTGTGGTTTGAAATGACACAGATCACCTTCTGTCCACTTCACTAGACTGTCTATTATATTTTAAGGAATAATACAGAATTGATTAGTCACTTAGAATTTATGAACTTTTTTTTAAATAGCTTTAACTCATCATTGAGATTATTCTAATTATAAATCTGTGGACAAACATATCAATAAGCATGCATTATTTCTCTAGGTAAGTTAGGCAGAGTTAGTGTTAGTGTTAGTGATTCAGTAGTGTCTGACTCTTTGCAACCCCATGGACTCTAGCCTGCCAGGCTCTTCTGTCCATGGGATTCTCCAGGCAAAATTATTGGAGTGGGATGCCATTCCCTTCTCCAGGGTGTCTTCACAATCCAGGGATTGAACCAAGGTTTCCTGCATTGCAAGCAACTTCTTTCTTGTCTGAGCCACCAGGGAAGCCTTCTTATATAAGTGTTGATAGAAAATAAAATGTAATATTTCATTCTAACTATATAATAAATTTTCATAATGTGATAAGTAATACAAGAAAAAAATTCACTGATTTTTAAAAAATGCCTTAAAATCCACTCCTATGAAAATCTGAAATGCATAATATAACAGGATATTTTTAAGCCCAAAGAATTTCAGTCACTGTCAGTGTTTAGACATTACCTACTTACTGTAAATTTGACAGTAGGATTATCAGTTACAAAAATAGTAAATATTTATTGGCTATTCTAAGTTGAACTGTTTTTAGTCTGAGAAGAGGCTGTACATTATAGTACCCAGGAGATTAGTTTTCTTCTTGATGTATGCAGATGTTTAGAATATCTGGGAAGTTGCATGTGAGTCTAACCAGCATCAGGGTACAAAGTCTGATGTGGATTGAGAATAATGACTTGTATTCATTTGATTTATTTTTACTTTGGTTTGCTACTAAATCAAAAAATAAAGAAAAGACATGATACACTGAGTAAGGAATTGGTAAGTTTTTGCAAAATATCCCCTGAGTCCTTTTATATTCTCTAAGTGAAATCACAAACATTGGGGGCCACAGAGACAAATGACACCACAGTTCAGAGCAGCCAATCATCCCTATTGTCTCTGATAAGATGATGTTTGAGAAAGACCTCAAATACGTCAAATCTCATACAGTATCAGCTTTTTTGGCTTATTAGAAATAAATATTTTAATAACAATAATCATTAAATAAAATTTGTACATAAAATACCCACAGTTACACACATATGTACAATAATCAGTAGTTTTAGGAAAATATGAAGGAAAAAATAAAATTAACTGAAATCAAAAGATATACATCATTTCTGCTAGAATGAAAATTATCTCAGATATCATTAATAATATTTATCAGTCAATAAAACATATATTTTCCCAGCAAATTAAAGTATGGTTCCTTCAAATAATAGAAAATATATGTAAATATATGAATTCTCTATAAGTCATAGAGTATAGTGATGAACAAAATAATCACACTGTAGTTTTCTACTTGGCTTATTCGGCATGAGCTTAACACAATGCGAATCAGAGTTATCCATCTGGTGCATTGGATAATTTAATGAAGTCTCCAACTACATTTCCATGTGAATTTTCTGGCAATGATGACAACCCTTGCTCCTCATTTCCATAATTGAATGTCATTGACCTTCTTAAACTTTCCAACAAACTACCTTTACTCTTTTCAATAAAAAGTAAAGTCACCTACTTGTTATGGTACATCTGCATTCATTAGAAATACAATATATGTTATAAATCATGATGGTTTTTTATTAGTATTATTACTTCTTTAGCTAGTATTGTCACAAAATTGCATAAGTTTTGATTGGTCTTTTTTTTTTTTTCCATATGCAAACCTGAGGATTTTATTGTAAACTGTCTCTTGTTAACATCTGAGCATTCATTTCTGAGTTGTACAATTTAAAAAATAATTTTCCTTTCCCTTTTCTCCTTTTTGGGAGACAGTGTCAGTTCTTTCTTTCTTTTTTAAAATATAGATTTATTTATTTTAATTGGAGGCTAACTACTTTACAGTATTGTATTAGTTTTGCATACATCAACATGAATCCACCACAGGTGTACATGTGTTCTCCATCTTGAACCCCCCTACCACTTCCCTCCCCATACCATCCCTCTGGGTCATCCCAGTGCACCAGCCCCAAGCATCCTGTATCATGCATCAAACATGGACTGGTGATTTGTTTCATATATGATATTATACATGTTTCAGTGCCATTCTCCCAAATCATTCCACCCTCTCCCTCTCCCACAGAGTCCAAAAGACCATTCTATACCTGTGTATCTTTTTTGCTCTCTCATACAGGATTATCATTATCATTTTTCTAAATTCCATATATATGCATTAGTATACTGTATTGGTATTTTTTTCTTTCTGGCTTACTTCACTCTCTAATAGGCTCCAATTTCATCCACCTCATTAGAACTGAGTCAAATGTATTCTTTTTAATGGCTGAGTAATACTCCATTGTGTATATGTACCACAGCTTTCTTATCCATTCATCTGTTGATGGACATTTAGGTTGCTTCCATGTCCTGGCTATTGTAAACAGTGCTGCAATGAACATTGGGATACATGTGTCTGTTTCAATTCTGGTTTCCTAGGTGTGTATGCCCAGCAGTGGGATTGCTGTGTCATAAGGCAGTTCTATTTCCAGTTTTTTAAGGAATCTTCATGCTGTTATCAATAGTGGGTGTACTAGTTTACATTCCCACCAACAGTTTAAGAGGGTTCCCTTTTCTCTACACCCTCTCCAGCATTTATTGGTCTTTTCCTAACCCAGTCTTTTCTAAAGCTCTGTTTTCAGTGTATGATTTTACACAACATAATGCATTTCATAAAAGCATATATAATAATTTTAGCAGAATGTTTAAAGAGCCAAGTGTGAATGAATTACAATTAAGTGCAAGAAACCTAATCACTTAAGGTAACTTAAGCATAAGTGATTTAAGAATTGGTGTGTACAAAAATATTGGAAATTTGAAGTAAAACACTAGAATGGGGTTCCAGAAAAGACACCAGATCAATACCACATTGAATTAGATGACAGTATATTTGTTAAAACACCATGAAATTATACTCAAGCACAATCTTGCCTGTGCTACGACTACAGCTTCCTGTCATCACCTGGGAAGCTAGAGAATGGACATATCAGTCACCCAGAATAAAGCAAACAAAGAAACAGAAAAACTGTATTGTAAAATCAAGAAGACATCATCAACACCAAATTATTTCTAGTCATTAACAACACTGGAATCCAGAAATCACGTTTTTGCAAAGAACTCTCATTTGTATAACCATGCTTGTCACTAGAAAGAAACAAAATGCAACAAAATGTTATCTGCCTAATATCTCTCTTTTGAGCTGCATGTGAGTACAACTGTTATCAAAATCTAGCACCAGTCAGAAAACCAGAAGTGGGGCTACCTATCATATATAGCTTTATATAGCCATCTCTTCAAACTAAAAGGAAGAGAATGAAAGCTGAAGGAGACAAATCATAACATGCTTCACAGTACGTAATGTTTGGACATGACTACACTAGAGGGAAAAACAGAGTAACCAGATGCATGTATCCGCTCATAGTATGTTTGCATTTGAGTGATATCCAAAAATAGAAGCCATTTGGTCTAATACTCATAAGTAAGATCCTAATTAGAAATGTTGTGTCAATCGATACCTATGCTATAAAATGAGAGAGAATGCTTGAAAGAAATATAATTCCAATGCTGAACTTCCATCACACAAACATGTACCAAAGTATAATTCATCTGTTAGCAGTGGTGGAACAAGGGTAAAGTGACAGAGTTGTTTGCTTTGCAAGTAGGTAGTAAATATGTGCATTGTTTTATTATGACCTTTAAATTATAACAAGAGAAGCCCCAAAGGTGTGTTCTTTTTATTAAGCCTTGTACTAGCAATTAAAAAAAAAAAAACAGAAAAATATAGTTCCCCCAAACTCTTTTCTGGTCTGAGTTATTAATACTTTTTATATTAAAATTAATGTTACATATATCAACAATGATATTAAATCATTGATGCTTGTTACCTTAAGTGGTTTCTGTTTCTTGTACTTAACTCATGCACATACTGCTGTTTAGGCATTCTTCTATAATTATTATGCATGCTTTTCTGAAGTACCTTGTATTATACAAAATTTTATACATGTGTATACTTTAATTAGTGCATTTTGTTGCTTTTCTGTTGATAAATTTATTGTATTCTATGTGGAAGTTAATTTGAGACAGTTACAGTAATTCTCCAATACATCCTCACACTCAACTACATGTGTTTTGTTTTGTTTTGTTTTTTTCAAGAGCAAGTTTATAATTGTTTGGACCCTTGTCTCCAATACTGTGGGGCTACATATTCCTATATTTAAGCAATAGGTTTGAAAATAAAAAGTGATCATAGAGTAACTATAAACATGAAAGAAAAGAACTTGCATTATTTCCATTTTGATATTCTATGTGATCATGAGGAGTATATCTTTTTGTTGAAATGTAAAAACCCCAAATTATTTACTCTTTTTATATTCAGTATCTTTATTTTCATATTTTAATTGCCATTTAATATTTAATTGCCATTAAGTTCCATCATAAATCAGATTAAAATGAACAGTTTGGATTTCTTTAAACAAAACATGTAGCGTAAATTGTTTTATTAGCATTTTTATAATGACTAATTTATATTTGCTAGAAAAAAGCAATGACATTATGAATATTCTAGATTTCACAAGATATCCAGTAAAGGTTAACTTAGAAATCACCTTATTCCAGTTATGTTACAAATTTCCTTTTTAAACGTATATCTTTGCCTAAGTGGACTTGCAGTTAAGTCAGTTATTGGAGAATTAGCCTAAAAACCTGATGAAATTACAATTCAAAACCCAGAATAAGAAGACTAGAAAATACTAAAGAATGAGTGGAATTTCATTTTTCCTTTACTCAATACTGATTATTTGTCAGAATTTAAATGAGACTAGAGCAAAGTTTAATATATGTATGAGTTTTAACTTTTCTCAATGACTGCCCTCCAATGAGTCTACTTAAAAAAAAAATAGTTTATACAAATATAAGCCACTGAGTATTATGGAATATTTTATAAGCATATTTTCTAGGATGTCCTGTTATATCTGAAACAATCTGTGCATTTTTTATAAAATAATCTTAACATTTTTCTATCTAAAATAAAATGTATTTCTCATGACCACATAATCCTGCCAACTATGCAGACCCAAAATTACATTGGCATAGATATGATCTTTGCTACCTCTCAGGGAATAAACCACAATTTTGCTGTTGTTCAGTCACTACATCATGTCTGACTCTTTGCCACTGCATGGACTGCAGCATGCCAGACTTCCCTGCTCTTCATTATTTCCCCAGAGTTTGCTCAAGTTCATGCCTATTGACTCAGCGATGCTGTCTAACCATCTCATCCTCTGCTGTCCTCTTCTCCTTTTGCCTCCAATTTTTCCATCATATAGTCTTTTCCAATGAGTCTAAATAATAATATTAATAATAATTAGATGCACCTAAAAACTATGTATTACTTTGTGATAAACTATGTACTCTGTATTTACTCATAAATAATATTGAAATTTTAAACATGATCTAAGTCATGTTCATGAGACCTTCATTTTTTTTTTTTTTTAGTTTATTTAATGCTTTGGAAAATGCATACTCCTTATTTCTTTGTTATAAATGAGAAAAATTGATATGCATCATAATATGTAGAATATGATTGCAAATATAATTATTTCTGAGCAGCTGTAATTGATGGTACTTGGATTCTATTGGTTTAAAAAAATGTTCTGTTTGTTTTGTTTATGGCTAGATCTTTGAAAATAATATTTCTCCATTGTACAATTTTAGCACTACCAATGAATTAGCTTAATTTCTCCTTGGTAATGAAAGGCCTATTCCATACTTTGCCTAGAGGACACTAGAGAATTCTCCCATCACATTTTTCCTGCCCCTGACTGGTATTATATCTGTCATGAAATCCAGAGCAGTCCTTTTCTTTGTGTAAGTGGCAGTATCAAGGATTTATGGCAGCAGCTCCCTTCTGCTGGTGAGAGGAGAATAAGACTCAATATGTTTTAAAGCTGAGTATAAATCAAAGTTGGTGGAAAGCAAACTTGAAAAAGTTCCGTTTGTATGCCTATAAAAACACCCAAACATTTGTGAGGATTTCTCTTTATACCTTCACAGATGGTGGTGAGGAGAAATGACAGGAAAGAAAATTACCTTCTACAATTTCAACTGACTTCATAGATCTCTTCATTAGTGACAGCTGAGGTAGCTGAGCACGTTTTGATGTGAACAATCAGCTTTCCTGTCTCTGAGATATTTTTGTTTTAACACAGACAAAGAACTTTGAATAAGTGGATGGTTATGTGAGTTTCAATGTCTCAGGCATGTATCCAAATTCTACGTCTGTCACATTCTTATTTATACTACTTACTACAAGTTCCTTGGAGAAGGAAATGGCAACCCACTCCAGTATTTTTGCCTGGAGAATCCCATGGATGAAGCAGCCTGGTAAGCTACAGTCCACGGAGTCGCAGAGTCAGACACTAGTGAGCAACTTCACTTTCACTTTCACAAGTTATTAAGCTTCTCAGAATCAGTGACTCCCATTTCCATCCCTGTGTATTGCTATATATCTAAGCATTTACATTATGGACCAAAAAATTCCAATAAAATAATAACACTATCACCATCACATTTTCCTTCAGAAGAAGGAAATACTTCCTATACCACACTTGTAAACATTGTTTTCTAGGAGATATACCAAGAAAAGTGTGTTATTGGTATAAATATAGGCAGAGTTCCTCTTTGGAAGTGTATGTCTTTATGAAGAGATAGGATTAAATGTATCCATTTACATTAAAGTTGAATTGTGTTCTTGTGATTTTCATAGTTTTATCTCATAGGAAGTAATGCAATATCAAATCACTCCTTTACTCTTATTGGATAAGAGTTCAGTAATCTGTTAAATGCTTTATGGTAGGAATATCCTATTTAGCAAGGAATATAGCATGTAATTGTAACCAATAACAATTATTAATAAATTGTAATGATTATTGTTTTGAAAAAGCAGGTAAAATTAATACTCTTCTCAGTTATATTTCAAATGTAATATTTATAATATATAATTATACATTTTAATAATATGATATTAATAATACACTGATTCCTGAAGCCTCTATTGAAATATAATTTGATTTTATTGACACTTTAATAACTCCTATGACTTTTGTTTGTATTACTGCACTTTAAGATGAAATACACAGTCCAACCAAGCTGCATTTATTTATTAATTTGACCATTTACCCAACAAACATATTTTTGGTCTAACTTTTCCAAATATTGAATAGTGTAAAGCAATTTTCAGGGAGACAATAATAATAACAGTTCATAATAAAGTGAAACATCTTGGATTATTTGGCATTTTAAAATATATTTTAATGATTCTACATACTGATAAACATCTCCTTTCCTTTGCTCCTTACAATTGAAATTTTGATATTTTTGACCACGGCTCTTTTTTGACATTCAGCCATTCACCAAAATCCATTAGAACAAAAATTGTCGGTTGATTGTCTCAAATAGTTAATCTTAAATTAAAAAATAAAACTAAATACAATTTAATATCTTAATAGGTTTTAACTTACTTGTTATTTACAAAAGTGAGTGAAGTTGCTCAGTAGTGTCCAACTCTTTGCGACCCTATGGACTGTAGCCTACCAGACTTCTCCATCCATGGGATTTTTCCAGACAAGGGTACTTAAGTGGGTTGCTATTTCCTTCTCCAGGGGATCTTCCTGACCCAGGAACCAAACCCAGGTTTCCTGCATTGCAGGCAGACGCTTTACCCTCTGAGCCACCAGGGAAGCACTGGTTATTTACAAAAGACATTATTTAACACAGCATCCT
Organism: Aepyceros melampus; assembly: GCA_006408695.1. Lineage (NCBI taxonomy): Eukaryota > Metazoa > Chordata > Mammalia > Artiodactyla > Bovidae > Aepyceros > Aepyceros melampus. Next base: position 230,056 of record SJXQ01004067.1, on the reverse strand, counting down.
TAAGTGAGTTGACAGGAAAAAAGAAGAGTAGAAAATATAGAGCCTAGTGGTTAATTTTTAGGACCTTGATTTTAATTTGGAAAACAAATGCATTTTTTAAGATTTATTAAAAATTTTTTCATCAGTGATTTTTAAATATCAGATTTGTACTTGAAAAAATTTTCATGAAATAATACATTGTTCTCAAGCTGATTTTAAATACATAGAGACCATCTAATTCTGATAACCACTGTTTAGGTCTTTTACCATCTTTAGCAACTTCAAATAATACAATTAAATTAATTTATATATATATATTTATTAACTATAGGCATTTTACTTAATTATATTTGATTACTTTAATGAAGCTTGTCTAACCTTTCTCATTGCTTTATCCAAAGTTATGCTCATTGCATAATTATTACTTTAGTTGTTCTATTAATACTCTTTATACTGTAAAGTAGAACTAAATGAAAGGAAAACAATGATTGTACCAGCTTATTGCTTTGTGAAATATTTCAGGCTGTGGGTCAAAGACAGAGGTGTCAGTTGGAGCCTGTCAGATTCCCTGAGTTGAAGACTTAGTCTAGAGGAAGCAGGGAGGCTGGAGTTTGCAAGACAGAGTATCAGGGAAAGAGAGATTCTCAGAGATAGGACTCCAGACAACTGTGGCAGAACCCCTAAGTACCCAGACAATATTGATACCTCATATATTTCAGGAAATTATCTAAGGCCAGGAAAAAAGAACACCTGAAAGTATTAGAGGAAACAGTACCAATATCCTATATAGTACCAGGAATAGTGCTAATTGTCAAAAGTCAGACTGGAAAATTTTGATAATTCATGGGGAACTGGATGCAGTATTTAGAGGAAATTTTTCTTAGCAGTGTGGAATGATTAGCTCTTTGATAAAATCTGATTATGTCATCTTATCAAGTCTTAAAAACCAAGTGTATCAAACAGTTTTCAAGTAACTAAACTGTCTCCCAAAACAAAAATCAAGAATATTCATAGGAATACAAACTATTCAGCATAATTTAAAGTAAAACCAACAATTCTTGGCATCAAACAAAAAAAATTCTTAAGTATGCAAAACCAGGAAAATATGAATGCCCATCAATGAACTCGCTTCTCCAAGCAAAACTTTTTCTAAAAGGGAAAACTAAACCCCAAATAGAACAAAAGAAAAAATAAATATCAGATCTGGAAAATAGAGAAGTAATTTTTAAAAAATCAGTAATGTCAAAAGATTTATTTTCAAAAGATTAATATAATTAATAAAATAAGAGTAAGTAAAAAAATTAGAGAAATGACAATAAATAATAATACAAGGAATGAGACAGGTGAAATCATTACAGATACTACAGATATTGAAATGAAAATATTTAAAAATTATAAAAACATTATAATTTTTCATAATATATACATAATTCAAAATATCCTATAGCTTTTATGAAATGAACACACTTTAAGGACATAAATTCTCAACAGTGACTCAACAATAATGTGAATTAATCAATAAAATTATCAAGTTAATACATCTGAATTTAGGGAGATATCTTTTTCCCCAAAAAAAAATTGCTATTACAATTGGGAGAATACACTAATATCAGAAAACTTCAAGAATCACATAATCAAACAGAAAAAAGACTTTTCTATCATAGGTAGAAAGGTATAATCAAAGGCAAGCAGGATGTGCTAAAGGAAAGTTGGGCAGCAAGAGGAAATGACTCATGAAGTCAGAGAGAAACATGTCTCACTGGGATCAACTTATTCTTGGGATAAGTAGATGATGCAGCATGCTCCATTTTTTATAATTTGCACAGCTTTGGAAACAAGGAATTAGGAAATAGTAAGAAGAAATAACAGTTGGAACTGGACATGGAATAACAGACTGGTTCCAAATAGAAAAAGGAGTATGTCAAGGCTGTATATTGTCACCCTGCTTATCTAACTTATATGCAGAGTACATCAAGAGAAATGCTGGGCTGGAAGAAGCACAAGATGGAATCAAGATTGCTGGGAGAAATACCAATAACCTCAGATATGCAGATGACACCACCCTTATGGCAGAAAGTGAAGAGGAACTAGAAAGCCTCTTGATGAAAGTGAAATAGGAGAGTGAAAAAGTTGGCTTAAAGCTCAACATCAGAAAACAAAGATCATGGCATCTGGTCCCATCACTTCATGGGAAATAGGTGAGGAAACAGTGGAAACAGTGTCAGACTATTTTTTGGGACTCCAAAATCACTGCAGATGGTGATTGTAGCCATGAAATTAAAAGATGCTTACTCCTTGGAAGGAAAGTTATGACCAACCTAGACACCATATTAAAAAGCAGAAATAAATCAACATGAATCCACCACAGGTATACACGTGTTCCCCATCCTGAATCCCCCTCCCTCCTGCCTCCCTGTACCATCTCTCTGGGTCATCTCGGCAAAACCAATAAAATATTGTAAAGTAATTAACCTCTAATTAAAATAAATTATATTAAAAATAAATAAATAAAAAGCAGAGATATTGCTTTGCCAACAAAGGTCCGTCTTGTCAAGTGGTCGTGTATGGATGTGAGAGTTGGACTGTGAAGAAAGCTGAGCACGAAAGAATTGATGTTTTTGAACTGTGGTGCTGGAGAATACTCTTGAGAGTCCCTTGGACTACAAGGAGATCCAACCAGTCCATCCTAAAGAAGATCAGTCCTGAGTGTTCATTGGAAGGACTGATGCTGAAGCTGAAACTCCAATACTTTGACCACCTCATGTGAAGAGTTGACTCATTGGAAATGACCCTGATGCTAAGCAGGATTGGGGGCAGGAGGAAAAGGGGACAACAGAGGATGAGATGGCTGAATGGCATCACCGACTCAAGGGACTTGAGTTTGAGTGAACTCCGAGAGTTGGTGATGAACAGGGAGGCCTGAAGTGCTGTGATTCATGGGGTCGCAAAGAGTCGGACACAACTGAGTGACTGAACTGAGCTTAACTGAAGAAGGAATAAAGCCTAACAAAAGTTTGATTAAAACACAGCAGACAATAAGAAATGGGCAATCATGAGTACATTATTAAAGATATTGAACTTACAGTTAAAAACCATTTCATAAAGAAAATTTCAGGTTAAGATGGCTTCACTAGTGAATTCTTCCATTCATTTATAAAATAAATAAATCTCTGCTAGATATATTTTTTCTAGAAAATTAAAGAAAGACTACTTCTTAAGTCATCTTATGAATCATTGTTTTATAAAAGCAAATTCAGACAAGGACATTAGGAGAAAAGAAACCAATCCAAAACCCCTTATGAATATAGACACACAATAATTCTAAAACATTTTTAAGAAATCAAATGCAAGATTATATAAAAGAGATAATACTTCATGACTAAGTAGAATTTATTCCAAGAATGCAAGGTTGATTTAACATTCAAAAGTCAATCAATGTTAGAATATCAGGATCTCTAATTCATTGCTGCTGGGAATGAATAATTGGAAGACAATTTGGCAGTTTCTTATGAAACTAAATAGAATCATATCATGCTGCTGCTGCTGCTAAGTTGCTTCAGTCGTGTCCAACTCTGCATGACCCCATAGACGGCAGCCCACCAGGCTCCCCCATCCCTGGGACTCTCCAAGCAAGAACATTGGAGTGGGTTGCCATTTCCTTCTCCAATGCATGAAAATGAAAAGTGAAAGTGAAGTCGTGTCTGACTCTTAGCGACCCCATGAACTGCAGCCCACCAGGCTCCTCCGTCCATGGGATTTTCCAGGCAAGAGTACTGGAGTGGGGTGCCACTGCCTTCTCCAATCATATCATATCACTCATTATTTCCCTAACAGGTTATCCACACTGAACTATTCAATCTTTATGTCAAATTTGTATTTAATGTCCAAAATTTGGAAGAATTACTACGACCTTCAATAGGGTTTTGAATAAGCAAACTACGGTCAGTGTCCTTAAAATGAAATATTATAGAGCAGTAGAAAAAATGAGCTATTAATTCATGTAAAATCATTGGTGAAACTTAAATGCATATTGCTATTTGAAAGAAGCCATTCTGAGAAGACTGTACACTGTGATTTGAATTATATGACATTCTAGAATAGGCAAAAATATAGAGATCTTAAACAGATCAGTATTTGCCAGGAGTGCTGTTTATATGGATGGGGTGAATGGTGAAGCACAGGAAGTGAAAGTATCTATAAATAAACTATGATACTCTAATTGTGGTTACATGACATTCTTTATTTGGATAATCCCATTGATCTTTATTGCATAAGGAGTGAACCTTAACATATGCAAATTATATAAAATGTTTCAGGAGCAGGGGGAAATCCCAGCATGCAATGAAAACTGTAACAAAAAAAGCTAATTGTATCATAAATGTATGAAATAGTAAGAAAGAAATTGATATAAAGACTGTGACCTAAGTAACTTTGGAAATGAAAGCAATCTGGAAAATTAAAGGTAAAAAGAACTGTAAATAAATATTGTACTTTAATTGATAAGGTTGTTTAATTATTTCCCATGGTGGTACAGTTAGCAATTCTGAAACTGCCATACCTGTATACTGAAACAAATAATTAACTAAATAGATAGTGGATGATGGAAGCCAGATTTCTTATGGGAAAGTTTACAGATTACCAAAAGGATGAATGAATGAGCAAAAGGCAGAATGAATCATATGATAAGGATTAGACCTGGATGCTGGGAAGGTTATGGGCAAGAGGAAAAGGGGATGACAGAGAATGAGGTGGTTAGATGGCATCACTGACTCAATGGGCATGAGTTTGAGCAAAGTCTGGGAGATAGTGAAGGGCAGGGAAGTCTGGCATGCTGCAGTTCATGCAGTTGCAAAGAGTCAGATGTGATTTAGTGACTGAACAAGGAAATAACTGGAGATATCATCATGAAGGCAAGTTTGAAATATAAATGTATATAGAGAAAGAGAGACGAAGAGAGAGGGAGATCAATATACACGAGTTAGTACACATGCATGTTTTCTTGCTGTGACAGCTGAGAGGACCTAGAAGCAATGACAAACTTGGCACCCACATCTTAGTTTCTAATATTTATCTCCAATGACAGAAACAAAATGTCCTTGGAGAAATGATTGATTTTAGAATTGACACAGAAGTTATACAATTTCTTCCTAGTTGACCTATAGATTCAATACAATTCAAACCAATATTAAATTTTTTAGAGGCATTGGCAAGCCGATCTAAAACTCATGTGGAAAAGCTGTTAGTAGAATAGCCAAAGCAATTCCAAAAGAAATACATAGAAGAGAGCACTTACCTTATTTCAAGGTTTATTTCATGACTCTTTATAGCAATTCAATGTATTATTGGTATAAATATAGGCAAAAATATCAATAAAACAGATTAGAGATCTCAGTACATCACTGTACATAAAATTGTTTTTGGACAAGAATGCAAAGGTAATTCATTGGGTTAAAAAAATAGTCTTTCAACAAAAGTTTTCAAAACAATTGAATCACTATATGTAAGAAAAAATGAACTTTGAATTATCAGTTCAGTTCAGTTCATTTCAGTCGCTCAGTCGTTCCAACTCTTTGCGATTGAAAATCTCAGCACGCCATGCCTCCCTGTCCAACCGGAGTTCACCCAAACTCATTTGCATAGAGTCGGTGATGCCATCCAATCATCTCATCCTCTGTCGTCCCCTTCTTCTCCTGCCCCCAATCCCTCCCAGCATCAGGGTCTTTTCCAAGGAGTCAACTCTTTGCATGAGGTGGCCAAAGTATTGGAGTTTCAGCTTCAGCATCAGTCTTTCCAGTGAACATCCAGGACTTATCTCCCTTAGGATGGACTGGTTGGATCTCCTTGCAGTCCAATGGGAAGAGTCTTCTCCAACACCACAGTTCAAAAGCATCAATTCTTTGGCGCTCTGCTTTCTTCACAGTCCAACTCTCACATCCATACATGACCACAGGAAAAACCATAGCCTTGACTAGACAGACCTTTATTGGCAAAGCAATATCTCTGCTTTTTAATATGCTATCTAGGTTGGTCATAACTTTCTTTCCAGAAGTAAGCATCTTTTAGATCTCACATCATACGCAAAAATGATTTTTAAAATTTAGTCAACAAAACCATTACTGCCTTGCTCTGACGCCTAGCACAGTGCTTTGTCCAGGATAGATACTTAATATTTCTTCAATGCTAACAAACAAATATCCCTATTTGAGAAAATACACTGGTATCTTGGAAAATGTCTTGTTGTGTTTCTTGTTTGTTTTGTTTGTATTTACCTAAAAATCTAGGTTCACCTTGTCCTAGACTTCAAATGTCTAGCAGAATCAGCAGCTCAAGTTTTCTTTTGAATCTATTGCAATGCATTCAAAACAACTTTCTTAAAATGTGATAATGTGATGTTTGACAGGGAGCTCAAAAAGAGCATTTTGTGTTATTTGGTACAAAATTGCTCTTTTTTCCAGCTTCGACATGATGCGGTTTCAGAATGGCTCTTTTAAATATGTGAAGATATTAAATGAGATATTTGTATCTTTGTTGATAAGTGTAAATTATTTAGGATTGTGTCTATATGTCACTGACTGACAATTATATGTAAATTTAAATTAGGTGGCATTAGATATTTATTTTCACCATGTTCATTTATTATTATAGTCATCTAAATTATTTTCATTAGGTTTATTTTCATGCTTTATCATTGTGAAATATTGTCTGCAAGTTTGTTTTCTTTAAAAGTTGTGCTGATTTCATCTGTAAAATTCTTGAAGTGATTGAATACATAGTACAGAACAATTCCTTCCTTTACATAAAGTGTATTTGAATATAAGATTAAAATTTATTCATAAGAACAAATATATTAAATATATGTCTCTGAATGCACTTATACTGAAAATAGACAGAGGTATATAGACAAATGGGTGAGTTGTTCTAGATTAACAAAGATAAAATCCATCTATAAAAGACTATATTTCCTGATTCAAAAAATTAATCTCACCCCACACAACATGAAATGCAGCACTTATACATTTTTGTGCTGTTTTTTAATGGTCATCAAGGCACTAGGACTACTGAAATATCATGGCTTTTAATTTGAAAATGTAATATTAATTATGAAGGAAAGAATATGTCTATGCTTTTAGAAGAAATGTATTTTTAAACCAAAACTCTGGAGGGTTAAAGAGCATGTAAATCTGCCTCCTCAGGATTTTCTCATAAGAGAGCTTTTTTCAGAGCATTTATTTATTTATTTAACACATCTTTAGCAAGTATTATTTTTTATATACTAAAAGTGCTTCAAATACTAGAATAGTTTTGCCCTTAAAGAGTTCATCATGTAACAAAAAGTACATAAAAAGCTTTAAAGTTTACAAATAAATTTTGCATGCATTTAAGAAAAAGTTCTTATCAATTATAGAGTGATAGTGTCTCTATAAATATAAGGACAGAAAATCATCATATTTCAATGAGAAGTAAACTAAGTAAAACAAGTCTATATCCCTAATATCCAATACATAACTCTAGTAGGTTAAACATTATTGCGGGGTTATCATCTCCAAAAACCTAACGAAATCTTGAAGTAGTGCCCCAGCTAGTAAGAATGAGCTATCTATCTAAGGAGGTGTCAACTTGAAGAAAAATATTAAAAACCTTAAAGTTGAGAGTTATGTTTTATTAATGAGGAATTTTAAGACTTATACCCAGGAGGCAGCCTCTCATGTGATCCTAACGGAAATAAATACTCAGAGAAAGTGAAAGGAGGAGACAGGTTATATAGAAATCTTACAACAAAGGGTAGATAGTCTGAACATCAAAAGATTATTATTAATTAAAGAAAACCAGATATCCCAAGTTGAGGAGTTTACTGCTTTTTCTATGTATGGGAAGATGCAAGAGTCTGGACTCACTGAAATCATTCTTTTGATATGCACTTCAGCTATCTGGACCAGCATCCTATTTTTATATCCTGAGTTTCCTCAGGGATCAGTGCAGGGAATGGCTGTTATCTAATGGCTGCTAGATGGCAGACCTCCTTCCTGAGTTCATTAGGGCTCACCTGCTCACAATGGAGGACTGTAACCGCTGATGACTGTGACATCCTTGTTTACTGATAGGGCTAGAAATAGGCCATTTCTCAGAAGTATGATCAAAAGAAGACTTTATAAAACATTTTACTGAAGCTTCCATTTGTATTTCCCAGCCTAGTCTACAGAAGATATATCAAACAGTTTTAAATGTTTCTTCTTACTTACTCAACAATGGCCTTTTCTGTCAGTTGCTTATGATGATCAGAAAGCTCAAATCTTCATCCCAGTGGTACCTAAATGGCTGTTCACTACTGTTTCAACAAGTCCCCTGGACAGAATATTTCTTCTTCCCCTCTCCCTGGCCTTTTAAAATCTTTTCATCTCAATTTATCACACTCAGCCTCTTCTTGTCAAGTTTAAAAACTTCCAGCACCATCAGATTTATGGAATCATGGAGTACAAAATGGGAAAGATAAAAAATGACTTTCAGAGTTTTCTGCCCAAAGTATGGGATCACTGCAAGATAACTGCATATTTCACACTACTCAGATTAGCATTTTTGTGGGAATCTCTTGTTCTTCATCATGCTAAAATAGTGTTCATCAGTTACTGTTTCATCATATACATATAAATCACTGACATCTTTTATCTGGAAATTACTTAATATAGCAAATTAAATGCTTAGAGTGGCATTAGAATATGTCAGAAAGGGAGCTGAATTCTCAGGAAATTATGAAAGACCAGAATCACAGGAAGCCACTTCTAAAAAATATCTGCTGCATTTTAGCTATCAAGCAAATATTTGGTATCAATTCATCAGAAAGCTGATGCAAAAAGCCTCATCTGTGATTTAAATATTTGTCTGTCTAATGTTCTTTGGGTAAAATAGTGACTTATCCTTCTCTTTCACATAAGTCTAGCCATACTCAAGGGGAAGAGATTATACAAGGGCATTGATATCAGAAAGTAGTGATCATTTGGAACTATTTTAAAAGATGCCTACAGCTGGTAAAGAATCTGCCTGCAATGTGGGAGACCCAGGTTTGATCCCTGGATTGGGAAGATCCCTTGGAGAAGGGAAAAGCTACCCACTCCAGTATTCTGGCCTGGAGAATCCCATGGACTATATAGTCCATGGGGTCACAAAGAGTCGGACATGACTGAGGAACTTTCACTTTCACAGATATTTTTCAGAATGGCTCTTAAGTGATTCCACTCATTATTTACTCACTTGCAGTTAGAACTGTGCTGATAGATCTTAAGGTAGATTATTTCATTTTTGGTTTTTATATTTGGTTTTGATATTTGAATGGTTACAAACCATTCAAGCATCTAATAAATAGGTTTAGAAGACTGTGGATTATTTGGAGTCATAAGTAATATCAGGTCAATTGCAATTCTACTATATTTCAGTTCACTGAAGCCACTGAGCTGCAGTTAAAACATCTCATTTCAGCATTATATTTAGCTCAATATACTAGCCAGTAAGATGGACTTTGCTGGTGCCATTACACATTTTACCTAAGGCTAAGAACTTAGGTCACAGGACAAAGTACTGCTCCTCAACTTGGAGACAGATCCACAGATACAAAGAATAACAACATAGTAGAACAGAAACCCCAAAGGAATCCCCACACAGAAACCACCAAAGGAATCAGTATCAGAGTAAGAAACCTGAACTGTAATTGCCAATTGTTGGAGGCTCAAACTGGTCAAACTTGACAGTTAACAACACCTGGGGAACCCAGACAGAGAGGTGCTCTTACACTTGTGAGAGTTCATCTGTAGGAGCTCTTCCAGGTTCTTACAGTGATGATCAGAAAAAAAAAAAATCCCTCCAGTTTTTGGTAGGGAGAGAAGAAAATAAACAATTTGAAACATGCCATGGCATTGTGTTCTTCCTAATACGGTCTGCCACCATTAAGTCACTGTAGTCATGTCCAACTAGTGCGACCCCATAGATGGCAGCCCACCAGGCCCCCCTGTCCCTTGGATTCTCCAGGCAAGAACACTGGAGTGGGTTGCCATTTCCTTCTCCAATGCATGAAAGTGAAAAGTGCAAGTGAAGTCACTCAATAGTGTCCAACTGCTAGCAACCCCATGGACAGCAGACTACCAGGCTCCTCCGCCCATGGGGTTTGCCAGGCAAGAGTACTGGAGTGGGTTGCCCAAAGCCTACCCTCAAGCAAATCTATCTTATCAACACCTAACTTACTGAGGTTTTATCAGAGCCTAACCAATCTGGGAAAAAGGAAATACCAAACTCTAGGCCCCTCTAGGCTGTCTCATCTAAAATGGTGAGGGGAAAAAAAAATAATAAATTGAGAAGCACTGGTAAAGTTCACAGTTCAGGGGACAGGCTAATCAAATTGCAGAGAAACTACTCATACAAGTACAGAATACTTCCTCTCCCCTTACATCTTATAACAACATTAATAAAGGCCAATTTACTGAAGTTCCTTTAAGCCCATATATCATATCAATGTTTCAACAAAAAAATTATAAGACATAATGAAAGGCATAAAGCACAATTTGAAGAAACATAGCAAGCATCAGAAATAGACCCAAATATGATAACAACTATCATTAATATGCTCTAATGAAAAAAATAAAACAACCTGAGAGAACACAAGGAAGGTGTAAATCAGAGAAATAGAAATTGTAAGAAAGACTTGAGAGGAAATACTGAAGATTATCATAAGTCAAACAAATTGCCGGTCTAGGTTCGATGCAGGATGCAGGATGCTTGGGACTGATGCATGGGGATAATCCAGAGAGAAGGTGTGGGGCGGGAGGGGGAAGGTGGGGGTCGGGATTGGGAGTTCATGTACACTTGTGGCTGATTCATGTCAATGTATAGCAAAACGAATACAGTATTGTAAAGCAAAACAAACTAAAAAATAAAAATTAATTAAAAGAAAAAAACCAAACAAAAAATGCTATGATAGAAATGAAGAATGCCTTTGAAGGACTCATTAGTAGACTGGACATGGCTAAGGAAAGAATCTCTGAGCTTGAGAATGTAAAAAAGTAGAAATTCTTCAACTGAAAAGCAAGTAGAACAACAACAAAAGAACAGAATATTCAAGAACTTTGGGACAGCTACAGAAAGTATAACATACATTCCTTTCTGGAAACATCAGAAGAAGAAAAAAGAAAGGAACAGAGGCAATATTTGAAAGAAGAATGACTATTTCCCCCAAATTAATGTCAGACACTAAAGCACATATCCAAGAATCTCAAAGAATATTATGTAGGATAAATATCAAAATAACTACACCTGGGCATATTATATTCAAACTGCAAATAAAGAAAAATAAAGATTTTTTTTTNATTTGGGAGAATGGCTCTGAAGCAAGTATACTATCATGTAAGAAACAAATCGCCAGTCTATGTATGATACAGGATACAGGATGCTTGGGGCTGGTGCACAGGGATGATCCAGAGAGATGATATGGGGTGGGAGGTGGGAGGGGGTTCAGGATTGGGAACTCATGTACACTCGTGGCAGATTCATGTCATGGTATGGCAAAAGCAATACAGTAATGTAAAGTGAAATAAAGTAAAAATAAAAATTAAAAAAAAGAGAGAGAGATATTCCTAAAATGGATCAAAAAACAAAACCTAACTAGAATAATCCCAAAGAAAGAATTCCTAATCCCAAAGAAAGGCAATGACAAACAAAGTTCATATTACCACACAATTGCTCTCATCTCACATGCTTGCAAAGTAATGCTCAAAATTCTCCAAGCCACACTTCAACAGTACATGGACTGTTAACTTTCAGATGTTCAAGCTGGATTTAGAAAAGGAAGAGGCACCAACGATCAAATTGTCAATATCCATTGGATCATCAAAAAGACAAGAGTTCCAGGAAAACATCTACTTCTGCTTCATTGGCTATGCTAAAGCCTTTGACTGTGTGGATCACAACAAAGTGGGGAAAATTCTTAAAGAGGTGGGAATAACAGAATACCTTACCTACCTCCTGACAAATCTGTATGCAGGTCAAGAAGCAGCAGTGGAACCAAACATGGAACAACAAACTGATTCCAAATAGGGAAAGGAGTACATCAAGGCTGTATATTTAACCCTGCTTATTTAACTTATATGCGGAGTATATCACATGAAATGCCAGGCTTGATGAAGCACAAGCTGGAATCAAGATTTCCAGGAGAAATGTCAATAATCTCAGATACACAGATGACATCACCCTTATCGCAGAAAGAGAACTAAACAGCTTCTTGATGAAAGTGAAAAAAGAGAGTGAAATGTTGGCTTAAAACTCAACATTCAGAAAACTAAGATAATGCCATCTGGTCCCATCACTTCATGACAAATAGATGGAGAAACAGTGGAAACAGTAACAGACTTATTTTTGGGGGCTCCAAAATCACTGCAGATGGTGATTACACCCATGAAAGTGAAAAATGCTTACTCCTTGGAAGAAAAGTTTGACCAACCTAGACAGCATATTAAAAAGCAGAGACATTACTTTGCCAACAAAGGTGAATTTTTACTCCTAATTGTATAAAAATGTAGAGTGATATTTTTAAAATAGTCCAACTAATTGTTTTTATAACGAAAACATGTATTCTTCTTTTCTGTTTTCTCTAAGAACATGCATTGGATTCTTAAATGTCATCAGTCAAAATATAGTTTTGGCCTTACTCCAGGAGTTGGTGATGGACAGGGAGGCCTGGCGTGCTGCGATTGATGGGGTCACAAAGAGTCGGACCTGACTGAGTGAATGAACTGAACTGAACTGAACTGATGGATAGACTACTTTCAAACACTAGACTTGGAAGCCAGTTGTTCTTTCGGCCTGAGCTCTTCTGGTCCTTATCATTTCTGCTTTCATATTTGTTATCTTTATGTTTAGATAGTGCTCAGTGTATTACCTTAGCTTCCATTGGATGAATATTATTACACTTGTATCATGTCTTTCAAAAAAACTACAAGCTCAGGGTTTCATTCTCAATTTTTTCTATCAGATCAACTTATCCTACTCTATTTGGCATATAGCAAGCCCATAAGCTCTAATTCCAGTGTCTATAGCCCACTGCCACCTGGTCCTCAGGGCCTAATTCTCTTGCTGGGTTCCAGGGAAACAGAACAAAACATCATCTGTGCCCTGACATTATTCTCATTTATCTAGTGAACTTGCCTCAACACCCTAAGAAGTAACTTAAATTTATATTATATTTCTTTGCTTTTGTACCTCTCATAAAAATATTTCTCCTATACCAAGGAGTAGGTATTGAATATCTTTTTCTGTTTCTAGTTTCTTCCTTCCCGATTTTAGGTTATTTATTTTATCTAAATATTAGGTGAAGTCACTTATTTGAGTACTCTGGATTTGATTGTTAATAAATCAGTCAGTAATTTAGTTCAGGTCTGTCACTCAGTCATGTCTGACTCTTTGTGACCCCATGGACTGCAGCACACCAGGCCTTCCTGTCCATCACCAACTCCTGAGTTTACTCAAACTCATGTCCATTGAGTCGGTGAAGCCATCCAATCATCTCATCCTCTGTCATCCCCTTCTCCTCCCACCTTCAATCTTTCCCAGCATCATGGTCTTTTCAAACAAGTCAGTTTTTCACATCAGGTGGACAAAGTCTTGGAGTTTCAGCTTCAACATCAGTCCTTCCAATGAATATTCAGGACTGATTTGCTTAAGGATGGATCTCCTTGCAGTCCAAGGGACTCTCAAGAGTCTTCACCAACACCACAGTTCAAAAGCATCAATTCTTTGGTGCTCAGCTTTCTTTCTTTAAAGTCCAACTCTCATATTCAATCATGACTACTGGAAAAACTATAGCCTTGACTAGACAGACATCTGTTGGCAAAGTCATGTCTCTGCTTTTTAATATGCTGCCTAGGTTGGTCATAGCTTTTCTTCTGAGGAGTAAGCATCTTTTAATTTCATGGATGCAGTCACTATCTGCAGTGATTTTGGAGCACAGAAAAGTAAAACCACTGTTTCCCCATCTATTTGCCATGAAGTAACGGGACCATATGCAATGATATTAGTTTTCTGAATGTTGAGCTTTAAGCCAAAGTTTTCACTCTCCTCTTTCACTTTCATCAGTAGGATCTTTAGTTCTTCTTGGTATTCTGCCATAAGGGTGGTTTCATCTATATATCTGAGGTTATTGATATTTCTCCCAGCAGTCTTCATTCCAGCTTGTGCTTTATCTAGCTCAGCATTTCTCATGTTTTACTCTGTATATAAGTTAAACAAGAATTTAGAATCAAACCCTATTCCTGACAGGAACACTCAGAGGGCCCAAACACACCTTGTGCACACCAGGACCCAGGGACCATACAGAGACTGAGACAGAACTGTTTAAGCATCTCCTGTGAAAGTACTGGTCACCAGTGGATTGCCACAGGGACAGGGGCTCTGGGTGCAGCACACTTGGGTATGGCATAAGCCCTCTTGGAGGAGCTTGTCATTAACCCCACTATAGAATTGCCAGAACTTACACAGGACGGGAAATAGACACTTGGAGGGCATAAACAGAAACTTGTGTGCACCAGGACCCAGGAGAAAGGAGCAATGATCAGACCCAGACTTGCTCAGGAGTGTCTGGAGGCTCCCATGGAGGCCTGGGTTAGTGGTGGCCTGCTACAGGGTTGTGGCCAGTGAGTGTAGCAGTACATGCATATGATCTTTTGAAGGTCACCATTATCTTCATTACCTCACCTATAGTTTCAGTTCAATTCAGTCACTCAGTCATGTCAGACTCTTTGCGACCCCATGAATTGCAGCAAGCTAGGCCTCCCTGTCCATCACCAACTCCCAGAGTTCACTCAGACTTACATCCATTGAGTCAGTGAAGCCATCCAGCCATCTCATCCTCTGTCATCCCCTTCTCTTCCTGCCCCCAATCCCTCCCAGCATCAGAGTCTTTTGCAATGAGTCAACTCTTCGCATGAGGTGGCCAGAGTAATGGAGTTTCAGCTTTAGCATCATTCGTTCCAAAGAACACTCAGGGCGGATCTCCTTTAGAATGGACTGGTTGGATCTCCTTGCAGTCCAAGGGACTATCAAGAGTCTTCTTCAACACCACAGTTCAAAAGTATCAATTCCTCGGTGCTCAGCCTTCTTCACAGTCCAACTCTCACATCCATACATGACCACTGGAAAAACAATAGCCTTGACTAGATGGACCTTTCTTGGCAAAGTAATATCTCTGCTTTACAATATGCTATCAAGTTTGGTCATAACTTTCCTTCCAAGGAGTAAACGTCTTTTAATTTCATGGCTACAGTCATGATCTGCAGTGCTTTTGGAGCCCCAAAAAATAAATCTGAGAGTGTTTCCACTGTTTTCCCATCTATTTTCCATGAATAGAGGTGACCAGATGCCATGATCTTCAGTTTGTGAATGTTGAGCTCTAAGCCAACTTTTTCACTCTCCTCTTTCACTTTCATCAAGAGGATTTTTAGTTCCTCTTCACTTTTGGCCATAAGCGTGGTGTCATCTGCATATCTGAGGTTATTGATATTTCTCTGGCAATCTTGATTCCAGCTTGTGCTTCTTCCAGCCCAGCATTTCTCATGGTGTACTCTGCAAGGTAAAATAAGCAGGGTGACAGTATACAGCCTTGACATACTCCTTTTCCTATTTGGAACCAGTCTGTTGTTCCATGTCCAGTTCTAACTGTTCCTTCCTGATCTGCATATAGGTTTCTCAACAGGCAGGTCAGGTGGTCTGGTATTCCCATGTCTTTCAGAATTTTCCACAGTTTATTCTGATCCAGATACTCAAAGGCTTTGGCATAGTCAATAAAGCAGAAATAGATGTTTTTCTGGAACTCTCTTGCTTTTTCCATGATCTGGTAGATGTTGACAGTTGTGTCTCTGGTTCCTCTGGTTTTTCTAAAAACAACTTGAACATCTGAAAGTTCACAGTTCACCTGTTGCTGAGGCATGGCTTGGATAATTTTGAGCATTACTTAACTAGCATGTGAGAGGAGTGCAATTGTACAGTAGTTTGAGCATTCTTTGGCATTGCCTTTCATAGGGATTGGATCGAAAACTAACCTTTTTCAGTCCTGCGGCCACTGCTGAGTTTTCCAAATTTGTTGGCATACTGAATGCAGCACTTTCACAGCATCATCTTTCAGGATTTGAAAGAGTTCAACTGGAATGCCATCATCTCCTCTAGCTTTGTTTGTAGTGATGCTTTCTAAGGCCCACGTGACTTCACATTCCAGGATGTCTGGCTCTAGGTGAGGGATCACACCATTGTGATTTTCTGGGTCATGAAGATCTTTTTTGTACAGTTCTTCTGTGTATTCTTGCCACCTCTTCTTAATATCTTCTGCTTCTGTTAGGTCCATACCACTTCTGTTCTTTATCGAGCCCATCTTTGCATGAAATGTTCCCTTGGTATCTCTAATTTTCTTATAGAGATTGCTAGTCTTTCCCATTATGTTATTTTCCTCTATTTCTTTGCATTGATAGCTGAAGAAGGTTTTCTTAGCTCTTCTTGCTGTTCTTTGGAACTCTGCATTCAGAAGCTTACATCTTCCTTTTTTCCTTTGCTTTTCACTTCTCTTCTTTTCACAGCTATTTGTAAGGCCTCATCAGACAGTCATTTTGCTTTGTTGCATTTCTTTTCCATGGACATGGTCTTGATCCCTGTCTCCTGTACAATGTCATGAACCTCCATCCGTAGTTTATCAGGCACTCTATCTATCAGGTCTAGGCCTTTAAATCTATTTCTCACTTCCACTGTATAATCATAAGGGGTTTTATTGAGGTCATAACTGAATGGTCTAGTGGTTTTCCCTACTTTCGTTAATTTAAGTCTGAATTTGGCAATAAGGGGTTCATGATCTGAGCCACAGTCAGCTCCTGGTCTTGTTTTTACTGACTCTATAGAGCTTCTCCATCTTTGGCTGCAAAGAATAGAACCAGTCTGATTTTGGTGTTGACCATCTGGTGATGTCCATGTCTAGAGTGTTCTCTTGTGTTGTTGGTAGAGGGTGTTTGCTATGACCAATGTGTTCTCTTGGCAAAACTCTATTAGCATTTGCTCTGCTTCATTCTGCATTCCAAGGCCAAATTTGCGTGTTACTCCAGGTGTTTCTTGACTTCCTACTTTTGCATTCCAGTCCCCTGTAATGAAAAGGACATCTTTTTTTGGGTGTTAGTTCTAAAAGGTCTTATAGGTCTTCATAGAACCATTAACTTCAGCTTTTTCAGCATTATTGGTTGGGGCATAGACTTGGATTACTGTGATATTGAATGGTTTGCCTTGGAGATGAACAGAGATCATTCTGTCGTTTTTGAGACTGCATCCAAGTACTTCATTTCAGACTCTTTCAGTGACCATGATGGCTACTCCATTTCTTCTAAGGGATTCCTGCCCACAATAGTAGGTATAATGGTCATCTGAGTTAAATTCACCCATTCCAGTCCATTTTAGTTCATTGATTCCTCGAATGTCAACGTTCATTCTTGCAATTTCCTGTTTAACCACTTCCAATTTACCTTGATTCATGGACCTAACATTCCAAGTTCCTATGCAATATTCCTCTTTACAGCACGGATCTTGCTTCTATCACCAGTCACATCCATAACTGGGTATTGTTTATGCTTTGGCCCCATCCCTTCATTCTCTCTGGAGTTATTTCTCCACTGATCTCCAGTAGCATATTGGGTACTTACTGACCTGGAGAGTTCCTCTTTCAATATCTTATAATTTTGCCTTTTCATACTATTCTTAGACACAGCCTTGTCTAACTCAATGAAATTAAGCCACGCCTTGTGGGGCCACCCAAGACAGGCGGGTCATGGTGGAGAGGTCTGAGAGAATGTAGTCCACTGGAGAAGGGAATGGCAAACCACGTCAGTATTCTTGCCTTGAGATCCCTATGAACAGTATGAAATGGCAAAATGATAGGATACTGAAAATAAGCCTTTTATCCTTTTTCATCAGAGGACAGACAGACTGAAAACCACAATCACAGAAAACTAACCAATCTGATCACATGGACCACAGCCTTGCCTAACTCAATGAAACTAAGCCATGCCCTGTTGGGCCACCCAAGACGAGCGGGTCATGGTGGAGAGGTCTGACAGAATATGGCCCACTGGAGAAGGGAATGGCAAACCACTTCATTATTCTTGCCTTGAGAACCCCATGAACAGTATGAAAAGGCAAATGATAGGACACTGAAAGATGAACTCCCCAGGTTGGTAGGTGCCCAGTCCAATATGTTACTGGAGATGAATGGAGAAATAACTCCCTAAGGAATGAAGAGATAGAGCCAAAGTCAGTAATTAGTGGCTTACAAAACTAGGAATGTGTTTCATAATCTTATTTGAATCTCAAGAGTGAATTAGTTAACATATTTATATCTGTACTACTTCCACAATAAATTATATTATTTTTTCATGCATGCTATCATCAATTCTCAACCTCAAGCCATTCCAGACACATGAATTCTTATGGTACATTACCAAAGGAGATAATTATTTCCATAAAAATTATTTTAATTTTTTGCACATGGTACATCAACCTTGTTTTTAGCCATTATCACTGTAGGTTAAGGCTGAGGTCACCAATTCCAGGATCTAATAATGCCTGATGATCCAAAGTGGAGTTGATATAATAATGAAGGAAATAAGGTACACAATAAATGTAATGCATTTGAATCATCCTGAAACCATTCCTCCCAACTCCTGTCCATGGAAAAATGATCTTCCAAGAAACTGGTCCCTGGTTACAAAATAGTTGAGGATTGCTGAATTAAGGTGTATCATCTCTCTTTCACCAAGGTATTTTCTACTTTTCAACAATATACTTCATTTTTAGAATAGGGGATTCTATATGATTTCCTTTAGTTCCTTACTTTGTATATCACATTTAGCAGAAATCCTTTCAGCTTTCTGAAGTCTGAATGATGTTCTTTCTTAGTGTTCTTTACAGATGCAAATTTCCCACTATTTATGCTTTCATTTTATTACATTAAAAGTGGGATAAAAGATTTTGAATCAATATAAATTGTGAAGAAATAGCCTGGCTCTTCAGGAAGCAGCATTAGTTCTTTAAGGCCACAAGGGTACCAGTATGAACAATTGTATATCACCAATGTCTCAGAAAGTAATTGACTCTGGCTGTTCAGTTACAGTTTCCATGTGCATTGATAAGAATTTCTATAACTTAAATTCTATAACTATTTCACAGAAATTTTAAATAATGGTAATGATTCACTTTTTCCTTAAGTGAACATTATTTTCTATAAAACTAGCATGATAATAATTTCCTGGATAATATTTTATCCAGGCCTGGATAATAATTTCCAAAGTTACATAGATTTGCAGAAGATTTATTGCAATTAAAATGAAGACTGTCATGACCCAATAGAATTTGTAACAAAATATATATGAGATCAGATCCACTTACCAGAAGTTTAAACAGGTCAATAAATACCTGAGTTACTAGTTGTTGTTCAGTCACTAAGTCGTGTCCAACTCTTTGCAACCTGATGAACTGCAGCATGCCAGGCCTTCCCGTCCCTCATCATAATTGAGTTTGCCCAAGTTCATGTCCACTGAATTGGTGATTCCATCCAACTATTTCATCTTTGCCACCGTCTTCTCCTTTTGCCTTCAATTATTCCCAGCATCAGGGTTTTTGTAAAAGAGTTGGCTCTTTGCATCAGGTGGCCAAATTATTCGAGCTTCAGCATCAGTCCTCCTAATGAATATTCAGGCTTGATTTCCCCTAGGACTGAGGTTTGGTTACCTTGTTTTCCAAGGGACTTTTAAGAGACTTCTCCAGCACCACAAATTGAAAGCATCAATTCTTTGGTGTTCACCCTTCTTTATGGTTCAACTCTCACATTATGATCCTCACCATACATGACTACTGGAAAAATCACAGCTTTGAATCCTTGGATCTTTGTTGGCAAAGTGATATATTTGCTTTTTAGTATGCTGTCTAGATTTGTCATGGGCTTCCCAGGTGGTGCTAGTGGTAAAGATCTTGCCTGACAAGGCAGGAAATATGAGACCCTGTGTTCAATCCTTGGGTTGAGAAGAACACCTGGAGGAGGGCACAGAAACCCACTCAATACAGAGAGGAGCCTGGTGGGCTACAGTCCAGTGGGTTGCAAAGAGTTGGACAGAATTGAAGTGACTTAGCACATACATTAGGTTTGCCATAGCCTTCCTTCCAAGAAACAAGTGCTTGTAATTTCATGGCTACAGTCACCATCTGTAGTGATTTTGGAACCCAAGAAGAGAATATCTGTCACTGCTTCCACTTTTTCCCCTTGTGTTTGCCATGAAGTGATGGAACCACATGCCATGATCTTAGTCTTTTGAATGTTGAGTTTTAAACCAGCTTTTTCACTCTCCTCTCTCACCCATTAGAAGTTCTTTAGTTATTCTTCACTTTATGTCTTTAGAGTGGTATCATCTGCATATCTGAGGTTGTTGATATCTCTCCCAGAAATATTGCTTCCAGCTTGTAACTCATCCAGCCTGGTATTTTGCATGATGTACTAGTTTGCTAAGATTTTTGTTTCATTGAGTTAGAAACATAAAACAATGAAACGACACCACCCTTATGGAAGAAAGTGAAGAGGAGCTAAAAAGCCTCTTGTGAAAGTGAAAGAGGAGAGTCAAGGCTCTGGTTTTTCCTGTGGTCATGTATGGATGTGAGAGTTGGACTGTGAAGAAGGCTGAGCACCGGAGACTTGACGCTTTTGAACTGTTGTGTTGGAGAAGACTCTTGAGAGTCCCTTGGACTGCAAGGAGATCCAACCAGTCCATTCTGAAGGAGATCAACCCTGGGATTTCTTCGGAAGGAATGATGCTAAAGCTGAAGCTCGAGTACTCTGACCACACCATGCAAAGAGTTGACTCATTGGAAAAGACCCTGATGCTGGGAGGGATTGGGGGCAGGAGGAGAAGGGGACAACCGAGGATGAGATGGCTGGATGACATCACGGACTCAATGGACATGAGTCTGACTGAACTCCAGGAGTTGGTGATGGACAGGGAGGCCTGGCGTGCTGCGATTCATGGAGTCTCAAAGAGTCGGACACGACTGAGCGACTGAACTGAACTGAACTGTGCATAGATGTTAAATAAACAGAGTGACAATATACAGCCTTGGCACATTCCTTTCCCAATTTTGAACCAGTCGTTCCATATAAGGTTCTAACTATTGCTTCTTGACATGCATGCAGGATTCTCAGGACACAAGTAAGAAGGTCTGGTATTCCCATCTCTTGAAGAAGTTTTCACAGCTTGTTGTAATCCACACATTCAAAGGCCCTTGAGTAGTCAGTGAAACAGAATCTGAAATTCCTTTGCTTTCTATATGATCCAAAGAATGTTGGTAATTTGATCTCTGGTTCCTCAGCCTTTCCTAAATCCAGCTTGTATATCTGGAAGTTCTCATTCAAATATTGCTGAAGCCTAGGTTGAAAGATATTACATGTAACCTTATTAGCATGGGACGTAAGTGAAATTGTCTGGTAATTGAACATCCTTTACCACTGACCTTCTTTGAACTGGGATGAAAACTGATCTTTTCCAGTTCTTTGGCTGGATTTTCCAAATTTGCTGACATATTGGGTGCAGCACTTTTATACCATAATCTTTTAGTGAGTAGTAGTACTAGAGCTACTACTAGCAATATTAAATACATCCATTTTAAGGGGTGCATTTTCCTAGATTCTGCTACCTAAAAGATATTATTGTTTTATTATTATATTTATAAATGCCATAAATTTAGTTGTTAATATTTTTAATGAAGTTCATAGACTAGATAAAGAGTTAAAATAATATAATTGAAAAAGATTTTCATATTCTTAAACACCATGTTGTTAACTTTAACTTCCAAGAGAATGGTGTATTATGACAAAAATTAGACACCTTTCCCTCTATAATCTTTAGTGTTTTGCATGCATAAATGTTTACAAATGCATATAAATGTTTAAAGCTGAATGAAACACCATGTAATTTTAAAAATATAAGAATTAGTAAATAAAGGAATAGCTATCAAAAGATAGCCTTTACTCATGCAATAAAATAGGCACCTGTCATTGTAGTACAATGACAGCCTTCTGGGATTATCTCTTTAACAACATGAATGTTTCCAACTGTTCTTGCCTTTAATCATATCAAACTTTATTTCTTTAACTTAGATCTTTGCCTCCTGTTAAAAAAAAAAGGATTCATGAGAAATATTTTTTTTAAGTTTTAATTGTTGTTCAACAAGAATATCTTGACTCAAAATTAGCTCTGAAAAAACTAGGAACATGAGTCAACCTAGGGAGTGTTACCCATACTCAAAGAGATGATTGTAAAATGCCATGTATGGGATGTGGCTTAAATTTATGATCTTCAGCTTCAGAGGAACTGAAATCAAGTGCTACATTTTCAACTGTGTACAATGTGATAATACTGAATCTCTGATTTTTCAGTGTGTGTGTGTGCACTCAGTTGTGTCTGACTCATTGTGACACCATGAACTGTAGCCCACCAGGTTCCTCTCTCTGTGGGATTTTACTGGCAAGAATAATGGATAGGGCTGTAATTTTCTCCTCCTGGGAATCCTCCTCACCTGGAGATCAAAAGCTACACCTGTTGTGTCTCCTGCATTGGCAGGCAGATCTTTTACCCCTTCACCAACTGAAGAAAAAATAACTATGCTGGTGCTGGTGATAAATAACCTGCCTGACAATGCAGAAGATGTTAGATATGCACATTTGATTCCTCGGTTAAGAATATCCCCTGAAGTAAGAAATGACAACGCACTCCAGTATTCTTGCTTTGAGAACCCCTTGGGCAGAGGAGCCTTTTGGGCTACAGTCCATGGGGTTGCACAGAGTCAGAAATGACTGAAACGACTTAACACTCCATGATCATTAAGTAGGTGACACACACATAATTACATCAAAATATGTTTAGTGCAACTGAACACGATGAGATTTTTCCAATATTCTGTTTTCTTCTCAATCTTCTTAATTTTTTATTTCTACTTGGATATGGCTTTTTCCCCCTGAAAGTAAAAGTGAGTAGTATATCCAAAGAAACATGTATTTGTTTTTGTTTTACTGATTTCTTCTGAAAGATATATTTATAATACTGTGTATTATATTCTTTGGATACAAACTCTAGTTTGTTTTTTCTATATTAATATAATTGTACATACTCAAGGACGAATAAGAAACACATTTTTTCCTTTCTAATTTATTTTTTTTATTGAAGGATAATTACTTTACAGAATTTTGTTTACTGTCAAACCTCAGCATGAATCAGCAATAGGTATACATATATCCCTCCCTTCTGAACCTCCCTCCCATTTCCCTCCACATCCTGCCTATCTAGGTTGATACCGAGCCCCTGTTTGAGTTTTCTGAGCCATTCAGCAATTTCCCAATGGCTATATATTTTACATATGGTAATGTAAGTTTCCATGCAATTATTTCCATACATGTCATCCTCTCCTCCCCTCTCCCCATGTCCATAAGTCTACTTTCTATGTCTTTTTCTCCATTGGTGCCATATAAATAAGTTCTTCAGTACCATTCTTCTAGATTCTGTATATATGTGCTAGAATATTATATTTATCTTTATCTTTCTGACTTATTTCACTCTGTATAATAGGTTCTAGGTTCATCCAGAACTTACTCAAATGCATTCCTTTATATGGCTGGTAATATTCCATTTTGTGTATGTACCACACCTTCTTTATCCATTCCTCTGTTGATGGACATCTAGGTTGCTTCCATGTTCCAACTATTGTAAATAGTACTGCAATGAACAATTGGATACATGTGTCTTTTTCAATTTTGGTTTCCTCAGAGTATATGCCTAGGAATGAGATTGCTGGGTCATATGATGGCTTTGCTGCTACTGCTAAGTCGCTTCAGTCGTATCCGACTCTCTGTGACCCCATAGACGACAGCTCACCAGGCTCCGCCATCCCTGGGATTCTCCAGGCAAGAACACTGGAGTTTGTTGCCATTTCCTTCTCCAATGCATGAACATGAAAAGTGAAAGTGAGGTAGCTCAGTTGTGTCTGACTCTTTGCAACCCCATGGACTGTATAGCCTACCAGGCTTTTCCATCCATGGGATTTTCCAGGCAAGAGTACTGGAATAGGATGCCATCCCTGTTTCCTGATGGTTTTATTCCATTTTTAAAGGAATCTCCATACTGTCTCCCATAGTGGCTTTATCAATTTACATTCCAACCAACAGTGAAAGAATGTTTAAACAGTTATTGTTTGTAGACTTTTTGATGAAGGCCATTCTGTCCATTGTAAGGTGCTATCTCATTGTTGTTTTGATTTGCATTTCTTTAATAATGGGTGATGTTGAGCATCTTTTCATGTGTTTGTTAACCATCTGTATATCTTCTTTGGAGAAATGTCTGTTTAGGTCTTTCCCCCACTTTTTGATTGGGTTGTTTGTTTTTCTGGCATTGAGTTGTATGAGCTGCTTCTATATTTTGGAAATTAATCCTTTGTCAGTTGTTTCATTTGCTATTCTTTTCTCCCATTCTGAGGGTTGTCTTTTCACCTTATTTATAGTTTCTTTTGTTATGCAAAAACTTTTAAGTTTAATCAGGTCCCACTTGTTTACTTTTGTTTTTATTTTCATTACTCTAGGAAGTGGGTCATAGAGGATCTTGCTTTGATTTATGTCACTGAGTGTTCTGCCTATGTTGTGGTCTAGAGTTTTATAATTTCTGATCTTACATTTGGTCTTTAATCCATTTTTAGTTTATCCTTGTGTATGGTGTTAAGAAGTGTTTTAAATTCATTCTTTTACATATAGCTGTCCAGTCTTCCAAACACCATTTATTGAAGAGACTATCTTTGCCCCATTGTATATTTTTGCCTCCTTTGTCAAACATAAGGTGCTCATAGGTGAATGGGTTTATTTTTGGGATTTTGATCTTGTTCCATTGGCCTATATTTCCATTTCTGTGCCAATACCATACTGTCTTGATGACTATAGCTTTGTAATATGATCTAAATTCAGGAAGGTTGATTCCTCCAGCTCCATTCTTCTTTCTCAAGACTACTTTGGCTATTTGGGGTCTTTTGTATTGCCATATGAATTGTGAACTGTTTTTGTTCTAGTTCTGTGAAAAATGCCATTGGCAACTAGATAGGGATCTCATTGAATCTGTAAATTGTATTTGGTAGCATAGTCATTTTCACAATAGTGATTCTTCCTACCCGGGAATATGAAATATCTCTTCATCTGGCTATGTATATCATCTTTGACTTCTTTCATTAGTGTTTTATAATTTTCTGTGTACTGTTCCTTTGTCTTCTTCTTTGGTGGCTCAGAGGTTAAAGCATCTGCCCGCAATGCAGGAGACCTGGGTTCAATCCCTGGGTTGGGAAGATCTCCTAGAGAAGGAAATGGCAAACTACTCTAGTATTCTTGCCTGGAGAATCACATGGACGGAGGAGCCTGGTGGGCTACAGTCCACAAGGTTGCAAAGAGTTGGACACGACTGAGCATATTCACTTTCACTGTTCTTTTGTTTTCTTATGTATGTTTATCCCTAGATATTTGATTCATTTTGTTGCAATGGTGAATGGGGTTAATTTCTTCATTTCTCTTTCTTATTTTTCATTGTTAGTATATAGAAATGCAAGTGATTTCTATGTATTAATTTTGTATCCTGCAACTTTAGTAAATTCACTGATTAGTAATTTTCTGATACTATGTTTAGGATTTGTATGTACAGTACCATATCATGTTCACACAGTGAGGGCTTTATTTCTTCTTTTCCAATCTGGATTTCTTTTATTTATTTTTCTTCTATGATTGCTATAGCTAGGACTTCCAAAACTATGTTGAATAACAGTGGTGAAAGTAGACACCCTTGTTGTGATTCTGATCTTGGGGGGAATGCTTTCAGTTTTTCATCATTGAGAATAATGCTAGCTATAGGCTTATCATATATGGCCTCTACTATGTTGAGGTTGGAGAAGGAAATGGCAATCCACTCCAGTATTCTTGCCTAGAGAATCCCATGGACAGAGGGGCCAGGTGAGCTGCTGTCCATGGCATCGCACAGAGTTAGACACAACTGAAGCACCTTAGCATGCATGAATGCATTGGAGAAAGAAATGGTAACCCACTCCAGTATTCTTGCCTGGAGAATTCAAGAGACAGAGGAGCCTGGTGGGCTGCTGTCCATAGGGTCACGCAGAGTCGGGCATGATTGAAGCAACTTATCATGCATGTTGAGGTAGGCTCCTTCTATGCCCATTTTTTTGAAAAGCTTTAACCATAAATGAATGCTAAATTTTGTCAAAGGCTTTCTCTGCATCTATTGAAATTATATGATTTTTACCTTTCAATTTGTTAGTATAGAGTATCACATTGATTGATTTGCATATATTGAAGAATACTTTCATCCCTGGGATAAATCCAACTTGGTCATGGTGTATGAGTTTTTTGATGTGTTGCTGAATTCTGTTTGCTAAAATTTTGTTGAAGACTTTTGCATCTATGTTCATCAGTGATATTGGCCTGTAGTTTTCCTTTTTGTGTTGTCTTTGTCTGGGATTGGTATCAGGGTGATGGTGGCCTCATAGAATGAGCTTGGAAGTGTTCTTTCCTCTGCAATTTTTTGAAAGTTTTAGAAGGAGAAGTGTTAGGTCTTCTCTAGATGTTTGATACAATTCTCAGTCCTGTGAAGCCATCTGGGCCTGGAATTCAGTTTTTTGGGAGATGTTTGATCACAGCTTCAATTCAGTGCTTGTAATTGGGTTATTTGTATTTCCTATTTCTTCCTGGTTCAGTTATGGAAGATTGAACTTCTAAGAATCTGTTCATTTCCTCCAGGTTATCCATTTTATTTCCATACAGTTGTACATGATAGTCTCTTATAATCCTTTGTATTTCTACTTGTCTATTGTAAACTTCCTTTTTCATTTCTAATTTTGTTGACTTGATTCTTCTCTCTTTTTTTTACTGATGAGTCTGGCTAAAGGTTTGTGATTTTTCTTTATTCTTTCAAAGAATCAGCTTTTAGTTCTATTAATGTTTACTATTGTTTACTTCATTTATTTTTCATTTACTTCTGCTCAGATCTTTATGATTTCTTTCCTTCTACTAATTTTGGGGGTTTTGTTCTTCTCTTACCAGTCATTTTAGGTGTAAAGTTAGGCTGTTTATTGAATGTTTTCTTGTTTCTTGAGGTAGGATTGTATTGCTATTAACTTCTTTCCCAGAATTGCCCTTGCTACATCCAATAGGCTTTGAGTTGTGTTTTCATTGTCGTTTGTTTCTCGATTTTTTTAAATTTACCTTTTGACTTCTGCAGTAACCAGTTGGCTTTTAGAAATGTGTTTCTAAATCTCCATTTGTTGTGTTTCTTATAGATTTTTTCTTGTAATTGATATCTAGTCTCATAGTCTCATATCTAGTCTCTTCCTTGTGGTCAGAGGAGATCCTTGATATGATTTCAATTTTCTTAAATTACTGAGATTTGATCTGTGACCCAAGATGTGGTCTATCCTAGAAAATGTTCCATGTGCCCTTGAGAAGAAGGTGTATTCTTCTGCATTTGGATGGAATGTCCTAAAAATATCAATGAGATTCATCTCATCTAATGTATCATTTAAGACATATTTCCTTATTAATTTTCTATTTTCATGATTTGGCCATTAGTGTGAGTGGGATGTTAAAGTCTCCTCCTATTATTGTGTTACTGTCAATTTCTTTTTATGTCTGGTAGTGTTTGTCTTACATATTGAGGTGCTCATATGTTGGTGCACAGATATTTACAGTTGTTATATCTTCCTCTTCAATTGATCCCTTGATCATTATGTAGTGTCCTTCCTTATCTCTTGCAATCTTTTTTATTTTAAGTTCTATTTTGTCCAATATGAGGATTGCTACTCTAGCTTTCTTTTGCTTCCCATTTGCATGGAATATATTTTTACTTTCTCTCACTTTCAGTCTATATGTGTCTTGAGGTCTGAAGTGGGTTTCTTGTAGACAGCATATATATGGGCCTTGTTTTGGTATTCATGCAGCCAGTCTATGTCTTTTGGCTGGAGCATGTAATCCATTTACATTTAGAGTAATTATTGATATATATGTTCCTATTGCCATTTTCTTAATTGTTTGGGGTTGATTTTGTAGATCTTTTTTCTTCTCTTGCATTTCTTGACTATATAAGTCCCTTTAACATTTGCTGTCAAGCTTGCTTAGTGGTACTGAATTCTCTTAACTTTTGCTTATCTGAAAAGTCATTTATTTCTCCATCAATTTTGAGTGAGATCCTTTCTGGGTACAGTAATCTTGGCTGTAGGTTTTTCCCCTTCAGTACTTTAAATATATCCTGCCATTCCCTTCTGGCCTTCAGAGTATCTGCTGAAAGATCAGCTGTTAAACATATGGGGTTTCCCTTGTTACTTCTTCCTTGCTGCTTTTACTTTCTTTCTTTGTGTTTAGTCTTTGTTAGCTTGATTAGTATGTGTCTTGGCATGTTTCTCCTTGGGTTTATCCTGTATGGGACTCTTTGACTTGGCTGACTATTCTCTATTCCATGTTGGGGGAAATTTTCAACTATATTCTCTTCAGAAATCTTATCATACACTTTCTTTTCCCTTTCTTCTTCTGGGACCCTTATAAATTGAATGTTGGTGTGTTTGATATTGTCCCAGAGGTCTCTGAGATTATCCCCAGTTCTTTTTATTCTTTTTACTATATTTTGCTCTTAAGAAGTTATTTCCACCATTTTACATTCCAGCTCACTGATTCATTCTTCTGCTTCAGATATTCTGCACTGATTCCTTCTACAGTATTTTTAATTTTAGTCATGGTGTTGTTTGTCACTGTATGTTTATTTTTTAATTATTCTAGGTCTTTTTAATTGATTCTTGCATTTTCTCCATTTGCTTTCAAGATTTTTGATCATCTTTACTATCATTATTCTAAATTATTTTCCAGGTAGTTTGCCTATTTCCTCTTAATTTATTTGTGCTTCTGTAATTCTAGATTGTTCCTTCATTTGTGTAATATTTATCTTCTTTTTCATTATTCTTTCTTTATTTATTTATTTATTTATTGTGTTTGAGGTCTCCTTTTCCCAGGCTTCAAAATTGAATTCTTTATTCCTTTTGGTTTGTGATCTCCTAAAGTTGGTCCAGTGATTTGTGTAAGCTTCATATATGGTGGGAGAAGGAAATGGCAGCCCACTCCAGTATTCTTGCCTGGTAAATCTCATGAATGGAGGAGCCTGGTAAGCTACAGTCCACATGGGGTTGCTAAGAATCAGAAATGACTGAGTGACTTCACTTTCACTTTCCACTTTCATGCATTAGAGAAGGAAATGGCAACCCACTCCAGTATTCTTGCCTGGAGAATCCCAGAGATGGGGGAGCCTTGTGGGCTGCCATCTATGGGGTTGCACAGAGTTGGACACAACTGAAGCGACTTAGCAGCTGCATAAAGAGTGAGATTTGTGCTGAGTTTTTGTTTGTTTGTTTTTCTTCTGGTGAACAAGGCTCAGTGAGGTAGTAATCTTGTATGCTGATGATTGGGTTTGTATTTTTGTTTTATTTGTTGTTTAGACGAGGCATCTTTCACAGAATGCTACAGGTGGTTGGGTGATGCTCAGTCTTGTATTCAAGTGGTTTCCTTTGTGTGAGTTTTATTTGATACTCCTTTGGAAGAAAACTTATGACCAACCTAGATAGCATATTCAAAAGCAGACACATTACTTTACCAACTAAGGTCCGTCTAGTCAAGGCTATGGTTTTTCCTGTGGTCATGTATGGATGTGAGAGTTGGACTGTGAAGAAGGCTGAGTGCAGAAGAATTGATGCTTTTGAACTGTGGTGTTGGAGAAGACTCTTGAGAGTCCCTTGGACTGCAAGGAGATCCAACCAGTCCATTCTGAAGGAGATCAGCCCTGGGATTTCTTTGGAATCCAACTAAGGTCCGTCTAGTCAAGGCTATGGTTTTTCCTGTGGTCATGTATGGATGTGAGAGTTGGACTGTGAAGAAGGCTGAGTGCAGAAGAATTGATGCTTTTGAACTGTGGTGTTGGAGAAGACTCTTGAGAGTCCCTTGGACTGCAAGGAGATCCAACCAGTCCATTCTGAAGGAGATCAGCCTTGGGATTTCTTTGGAAGGAATGATGCTAAAGCTGAAGCTCCAGTACTTTGGCCACCTCATGCGAAGAGTTGACTCACTGGAAAAGACTCTGATGCTGGGAGGGATTGGGGGCAGGAGGAGAAGGGGACGACAGAGGATGAGACGACTGGATGGCATCATGAACTCAGTGGACGTGAGTCCGAGTGAACTCTGGGAGTTGATGATAGATAGGGAGGCCTGGCATGCTGTGACTTATGTGGTCACAAAGAGTCGGACACGACTGAGTGACTGAACTTAACTGAGGGTTAGTTCTCTCATAGTCTAGGATCTTGGAGTCAGTGCTCCCACTCCAAAGGCTCAGGACTTGAGCTCTGGTCAGGAACAAAGTTTCCACAAGTGGTTTGTTATGGCATTAGGCTAGTTTAAAACAAATACCGAAAACAAGAAACCAAAGATGAATGCTAGACAAATGGCAATTACAAAATCAGGCAGTTAATAATTAAAGTAATGGAATATACACATATACATCTACACCCATGAGCAAAGTCAAAACAGTCCAAGAAATATAAAGTACAGTAGATTGACCCAGTGAACAAAAAAAATCAAAAATTATATTTACCAGTTAAGAACTAAACTAATGAAAGCACAAACTGGAAAACAAAACTAAAGGAAGTAATTAGCCTCCAATTAAAAATAAATAAATTTATATTTTAAAAAATAAATCAAATTACTACAGATTAAAAAAAAATGAAGTGCACAATTAAAAAAAAAAAAAAAACTAAAGGAAGGTGCCAAGTGGGGAATAAAGCAATGAAATCAAAACTAAGTAATATGTTGAGACAAAAGAAAAGAAACAAGAATAGATATGTAAAGTTAAAAAGAGGTAGATGAAGAAGATTTATATGCACTAAAGATTAACTGCTAGGGGGAAAAAAGCAGTAGGAAAGGCAAACAATGGGATAAATGCAGAAAATATATAATAGGTTTAAAAAGTTAAAATTATAAAAAAAGAAAAGAAACACAATTTTAAACTAAACAATTGGATTAAAGTGTGATGCGCCTAAAACATTGCTAGGAGGGAAACATTACAGAGTATATATATTTTTAAAAGACAAAAGATAAAAATTAGTGACATAAGTTTTCATGTAAAAAAAAGTAGTAAAAACAAGATAAATTAAAAAATAAAAAATTTTAAATTTAAAAATAATAAAGATAACAGAAATCATTAAAATAAAGGCAAGTGAAATATCCAGAAAGTAAAGACAAAAAATCACAGCTCATTTGAAATATTATTGATTTATCTTTCAAAGATCAGAATCAAACTACCAGAAAGCAAGCAATTCCACCCATGCATGTAGAAACTAAAAAAAAAAAAAAAAAGTATGAGAATATGTATTAATGTCATACAAAATCTGGAAATGAAATAATAACCAATATAACAGTAGACAACTAATCATAAAATATTGCTGGAATGGAATACTTCACTGCAATTTATAAAGAAGATACATAACTACTGCTGTGAACAAGGATACAAATGAATCTCATGCAAATTGTATTGAGCAGAAGAAGTCAAATACAAATTGATACATAGTATATTACAGAGTCCCATTTTACCACATCAAAAATAGGTTTAAGCAGTTGATATTGATTGAAATTTTAAAAATGGTGACCTCCAGAAAGAATTAAAAGCAAGAAGCAAAAAAAGAGCATTCAGAGGTACTAAAAATATTCTGTATTTAACCTGCAGCTGTTTCATGGATTCTTGTGTATGTGTGCATGTGTATTTCAATAGATGTAACTTACTAAAAATTTTAATAAGATCAGATTAGTCACGTGATAAAAATCAAAAAGTGCTGTGAAAAATATGGAATCTACTTTGAGGATCCAAGTCATTTAATATACTATTCATAGAAATAAATTAATGAGTGTTTTCTAGGGGACATGTGATATTCTGCATGAAGAGCAAAATATGTAGATTCTTTTTTAAAAATAGTTGCTTCAAAATATTTATCCTCAGGCAACAATGAAAGAAGTGTGGTCATATTTATAGAAAAGTGATTGTGTTAATGAATAATATTAACAGTAAAAAGGAGAAGTTCATTGAAAAGTACACTTGACTTAAAAATAGGATCCTATGTAAAGAAATACAAGCAGCCTATCACCAATGAGAAAAGAAAGCTTTGGTTCAAGAGGTTGTTGATAGATTTTTTTCCATCTATTTCTTTTTTTTTTTTTTTCCTGTTCCCCTTACCTGTAAGATATTTTTTTAATTTATTTATTTTAATTGGAGGCTAATTACTTTACAATATTGTATTGGTTTTGCCATACATGAACATGAATCTGCCATGGGTGTACACGTGTTCCCAATCTTTGTAACTTCTGAGATCAGAAAAGGCAGGCAGGGGGGACTATGAGTATTTCTGTTTGGTTTCTCATTTACACTTCTTTTCTGATTATAATATATACTTTTAACCACGTTTTCTTGTACTCCCTGAGTGAAAGTCGCTCAGTCATGTCTGACTCTTTGTGACCCCATGGACTATACAGTCCATGGAATTTTCCAGGCCTGAATACTGGAGTGCATAGCCTTTCCTTCTCCAGGGCATCTTCCCGACCTAGGGATCAAACCCAGGTCTCCCACGTTGCAGGCAATTATTTACCAGATGAGCCTTTAAAGCTGAGCCGTGTACACACTAGCAGATAACAATTCCCCTTTTCAAATATGGCCCATTATGGCTCAGATGGTAAAGAATCCACCTGCAGTGTGGGAGACCTGGGTTTGATCCCTGGGTTGGGAAGATTCTCTGGAGCAGGGCATGGAAACCCACTCCAGTATTCTTGCCTGGAGATCTCCATGGACAGAGGAGCCTGGAAGGCTACAGTCCATGGGGTCACAAAGGTTGGGCATGACTGAGCAGCTAAACACAACACAGCACCATAAATCTAGTCTTTCAGAGTAGGCGAAGTAAAGACATCATCATATTTTTCAATAAGGTTTTATGATGGGAAGAAAAAATATTTATAATTTTAAAGGCATTTGAAACAATGTTTTCCATTAAATATGCATGTTATAAAGTAGTTGAAATTTGAAAAATTATGTATATTAGCCTCAACTAATATCTCCCCTATATACTTAATAAATATTCAAACATTCTGAATGTTTTAGAGAAAATAAAAGGCTAATCAAAAAATTATATGAAAGCAGTCACTTAAAATTAATTTTTTTCTAAGAATATTAAAGGTGTCTACAACATTAAACCAAGTTTTAAATAAGCTTAAACTGTGAGACCATACTTCTAATTTTGAAACAGCTTGATTCAAAGAGATTTTATCTGGGGATAAAGCAGACAGTTTACAACAAAATCACTAAGTACATAGTATTAAAATATAGGTAGAGAAAAGATAATAAGGCAGATCACAAGGATAAAGGGAAAATTCATTGAATACCCTTTTAGCACTGAATAACAAAAATGAATTGCATATACAGTTTTGATATTATTCTTTTTAGATATTTGGGGATTATAATTTCCTAGTTATTATAGTTCTATAAATACTCACATCTTAGGAGGTTAAACACAGGTTTATCAAATATGAGACTGAGTTTATACCAATATTGAAAAAAATTCAAACAACACATTTTCCTCCCTTTGTCCCTGAAACTGAATATTTATTTGGTGTAAAATAAATATTTCATTCTAATAATATAGTTTTTGGAAACGCCATCACAAACCAACTACAGAATTGTATAAGCCTGGCACCATGAGACAACTACATTTCATCTAATACCACTTCAGTTAAAACACTGGCTCCTACAGATCCACATCATGTATAGGCATAATGCTCACTCAACAAATATTTGTTGAATGTCTAAATCTAAACAGATACTCTCTGGCTGCTTGGAATGCAACAGTAAGCAAAGCAAGATCCCTCCTTTATGGAGTTACATTTTAGCAGAGTGAAAAATGGTAAAGAATAAGCAAATGAATACAGAATGCACTGAAAGGAAATATGGACAGAGGAAACCAGAAAAGAGGACTTGGCAGCCCTATCTGGGTGACTGGTGGTGGCAATATTAAATAGCAGTGAGGATACAGTTTACTAAGAAAGTGAGATTTAAGCAAAGACTTCAAAGTGGCAAAACAGCTAGCTACTTAGATATCTGAAAGGAATTGATGCAGGCTGATGGAATAAATAAAGTGAACATTTGTCAGTAAAGAGCACTGGCATTAAAAAAAAAAATGAAAAGACCCATGTGATTTAGAGAAATGAGTGAGATGCAATATAGTAGATGACACAAGAGAGAGGATAAAAGGTAACTAGATCAGGTAGTATCTTTTAGGGAATTGTGACAACTTTAACTTCTACTCTGAGTAAAAGGGGAAGCCACTGCAAGATTTTGAGAAAAGAGTTGAGAAAATCTGGACTCTACTTTGAATGGCTTGCCCTTGAGAGCTGTGTTGTGAATAGACATAATAGGAGTTGGGGGGTGCAAGAAGGAAGGATTTAAGAAATTGACAGTTGTCAATCAGTCATGTCTGACTCTTTGTGGCCACATACACTAACCCACCAGGTTCCTCTGTCCATGGAATTTCCCAGGCAAGAATACTGGAGTGGGTTGACATTTTCTGCTCCACAGGATCTTCCTAGATAGGGACAGAACCTGCGAACCTGCATCTCTTTTGTTTCCTGCATTGGTAGGTGGATTCTTTACCAGTACACCACCTGGGAAGCCCACTATTAAGAATACCATCTCAAAATTTCACAGTTTTTGACTCCTCAAGAGATAAGAACATTTTTCACATTTCTTGGTTTTCTCTCATCCACTTCATCGCTCTGTTTTTCAATATATAAATAATTTACCATGCATGATTTTTTTTAAGATGTTGCAAAGAATAATTAAGAATCTGAAATTCAAGGAAAGGCAAAGGTGAGGAAAAAAACAAATGCTTCTCCAAGTAGTTAATACAAAACTGGAGATCGGTCCTGGGTGTTCTTTGGAAGGAATGATGCTAAAGCTGAAACTCCAGTACTTTGGCCACCTCATGCGAAGAATTAACTCATTGGGAAAGATTGATGCTGGGAGGGATTGGGGGCAAGAGGGAAACGGGACGACAGAGGATGAGATGGCTGGATGGCATCACTGACTCGATGGACATGAGTTTGAGTGAACTCCGGGAGTTGGTGACGGACAGAGAGGCCTGGCGTGCTGAACTTCATGGGGTCACAGAGAGTCAGACATGACTGAGTGACTGAACTGAACTGAACTGAA
This sequence comes from Aepyceros melampus, assembly GCA_006408695.1. Classification (NCBI taxonomy): domain Eukaryota; kingdom Metazoa; phylum Chordata; class Mammalia; order Artiodactyla; family Bovidae; genus Aepyceros; species Aepyceros melampus. Next base: position 194,672 of record SJXQ01004067.1, on the reverse strand, counting down.
ATTACCAAAACAGTAAGGAAGACAAGAGTAAACAGACCTCAAAAAGTAATTAGGCAACTCTGCAGTTAAAAGACAAACTCTGACACCATGCAACTGTGACTCTACCTTAACTACAATAGAACTGTAGACAGTTTCCTGGCCTCCTCCTGTTCTCACATTTCCTGGGCTTCTCTATACCAATTTAATACTATTTTATAGCAAAACACTATCACAGCAGCATATCACATATTTCCAGTGAAGCATCAAGCTTTTAAAAAAGCAGAGAAAACATTATATGTGTAGGTGGAAATCCATTATTACTGAGCCAAATTAAAAGATGGGCATACTGTAATTTTCTGACACAGTAGGGACACTGTAGAAAAGAATCTCTCTTGAAGTGACATTTTCCTTTCTCTGTTGCTAGTCATAAAGTGTACTTTCTAATTAAAACTTTTAAATGACTTTAATTACTGAAATAAAAAAGTCCCTCTGTCAAAATTAGTTCCATGCCTATTTACTACTTATTAATATGGGGTCATGAACTTGTTTAGCAGAAATAAAAATAAGATTAAATAGTCAAAATCTTAAAATACAGAGAAAAACTTCCATTTATGATTGTTTGCATTCAGCTATCCCTCTATTACTATTGGGTTATGTTATAATGGTTTTAAAATACAAATGGTTTTGTTGGTAAAGAATTGGCCTGTAATACAGGAACACAAGAGGCTCAATTTCAGTTCCTGAGTTGGGAAGATTCCCTGGAGGAAGAAATGGCAACCCATCCAGTTTTCTTGCCTGGAAAATTTCATAGACAGAGAAGTCTGGTGGGCTGCAGGTCAAGTGTCTGTAACAGTCACAGAGATGAACACGACTGAGTGACTAAGCACACATGCGTACTCTAAACCGGAAAAATCAGGTTTTTGGAAAAGAAATTTAAATTGATAGGAAGATTAAGAGGACTTTTTTCTTCAGGGAAATAAATAGTTATTTGCTTGGCTAAAATATACTGATTAGTATTCTACTGTATGGCCTACCTGGTCATCTTTGATATTAATTTTTTGATAATAAAAAATGTAAGCTGCTACTCAGTGGGTTCGACATGCTTTAAAAATACATTGTGAGGTTACATCTGCCTGAGATGATCTTCACATTGTTCATGGAATTTGAATTGTCTAATCATATAGATGGAAAAAATATCACCAGCTACAAGGACCTTTCTTCTTTTACAAGCACAAGTAGGTACTTGCTATGCTTCTTTGCTAGAAGCTTGGAAAATGCTCTCCATCCATTTGAGCATTATAAGCAAAAGACTATTTGTTATCAATAACAAGAAATTTCCATGATTGCCATATTGTTTCATATATAAACTTATCTCCTACTTGACAGAGTCTACTGCAACCCCTTGTTGTTCTCCTCCCTTCCTATGTATGACATGTCCCACCAAGCCCTCAATTTTACCTAAACTCAGCTTTTGCTTCTTTGTTGTTATGTATACAATTTTCAGAACATGTCCCCATTGTATAATATATTAAACTTTACAGAATATTCAGTTCAGTTCAGTCGCGCAGTCGTGTCCGACTCTTTGCGACCCCATGAATTGCAGCACGCCAGGCCTCCCTGTCCATCACCAACTCCCGGAGTTCACTCAGACTCACGTCCATTGAGTCTGTGATGCCATCCAGCCATCTCATCCTCTGTCGTCACCTTCTCCTCCTGCCCCCAATCCCTCCCAGCATCAGGTCTTTTCCAATGAGTCAACTCAACAAAATAGTCATCCTTCTAGTGGTAAAATAGTTATAGATTTAGTTTAAAAATTAGTACAGAGAGCTATCTGAAAGAACATCACCTTGCTCACAAAGCATTTCAAGTGACTGGTGTCATGAATATTTTAGAGTAAAATGTTTTTTACAAAAGAAACTGATGTATACGTGTGTGTGTGTGTGTATTCATGCACAATATGGAGATGGTATAAAAGGTAACAAGGTAGATAGCTGGAGTTGCTTTGCCCAATAAATGATTTTCAGACATAATACATATATTGCAAAACATCTGTACCATTCTTTTCTATCTCCAACTCTCTCTAATCAACTTAACTATTTTTTTTCTTTTTGAATAGTTTTGTGTTTATAGGAAAATTGTAAAGTTAATACAGAAAGTTCTCTCATATCCTAGACCTAGTTTCCCTACATTTTTAACATCATATAGTAATAAGATATTTCTCACAATGAATAACCAATACTGATACATTATGCTTAATCAAAAATCAAACTTTATTAAACTCTCTTTAGCTTTTTTTTTTTTCTTTTCTTTTTTTTTATCCTTTTACAGCATCTTATTCTGGATACCACATTACATTTAGTCTTTATGCCTCCTTAGGCTTTTTCTGGCTTTGAAAATTTCTCAGAAATTCCTTGTAATTGATGACCATGACAATTTTGAGGTATACTGTTAAAATATCTTGCAGAATGCCCCTCAAGTGAGATTTGTCTGATGCCTTTCTAATGATTAGATTGACTTTTTGTGTTTTTAACAGGAAAACCACAGAGGTTAAGTGCATCGCACATCTTATCATATTCAGGATATATAATATCAAAATGACCTATTACTGCTGATGTTAACCTTGATCACCTGGCCAAGGTGATATTTGTTCAGTTTCAATAATGTAAAGTTACTCTTTTTGTTCACTCTTTCTATACTGAACTCTTCAGAAGGATGTTACCATGTGCAGCCCTCACTTGAACAGTGGGGAGTTAAGTTCCACTCCTTGATGGTAAATCATCTATAATTCTTTGTAATTCTTCTGCACAGTTATTTTTTTCTAATTTCTCCCATTTTTCATTTAATCAAAATCTGTTCATATTCATATAAATATGGGCTAATGGGAATTTATTTTGAATTATAATCCAACAATACTTTATTTTGTTGCTCTCTTTGGGGGTTTTTCAGTGGACACTTGAGTTCTTTTTTTATGTCTCCACATTATGAAGATTTATATATGCAGAGTACATTATGAGAAATGCTGGACTGGAAGAAACACAAGCTGGAATCAAGATTGCCAGGAGAAATATCAATAACCTCAGATATGCAGATGACACTACCCTTATGGCAAAAGTGAAGAGGAGCTAAAAAGCCTCTTGATGAAAGGGAAAGAGGAGAGTGAAAAAGGTGGCTTACAGCTCAACATTCAGAAAACAAAGATCATGGCATCTGGTCCCATCACTTCATGGGAAATAGATGGGGAAACAGTGGAAACATTGTCAGACTTTATTTTTCTGGGCTCCAAAATCACTGCAGATGGTGACTGCAGCCATGAAATTAAAAGACACTTACTCCTTGGAAGAAAAGTTATGACCAACCTACATAGTATATTCAAAAGCAGAGATATTACTTTGCCAACAAAGGTCCGACTTGTCAAGGCTATGGTTTTTCCTGTGGTCATGTATGGATGTGAGAGATGGACTGTGAAGAAGGCTGAGTACCGAAGAATTGATCCTTTTGAACTGCGGTGTTGGAGAAGACTCTTGAGAGTCCCTTGGACTGCAAGGAGATCCAACCAGTCCATTCTGAAGGAGATCAGCCTTGGGATTTCTTTGGAAGGAATGATGCTAAAACTTAAGCTCCAGTACTTTGGCCACCTCATGTGAAGATTTGACTCATTGGAAAAGACTCCAATGCTGGGAAGGGTTGGAAGCAGGAGGAGAAGGGGACGACAGAGGATGAGATGGCTGGATGGCATCACAAACTCGATAAACATGAGTCTGAGTAAACTCCAGGAGTTGGTGAGGACAGGGAGGCCTGGTGTGCTGCGATTCACGGGGTCACAAAGAGTCCGACATGACTGAGCGACTGAACTGAACTCATATTTGGTTTTGGCTTTAGGTGCTTTGGGTTTGTTGCTTTGATTTGCTATTGTTACTTTATAATGAATTGATTTTCCTGCACTGCAAGATGCTCCAGACTTATTGTATATATCTTGACCAAACTTGGAATCAACCATTTGCTAAGGAGCCCTGATTTGTTTTATTGGGAAAGTGGGTAAGTTTGGGTGCTACATGTGGCAATTTGATACTATGCTTCTAGGCTCTCTGAGATTACAAAGCAAAATACATTTGTCTATACTAATCCATGTGCATTTACATATCTATAAATATCCATATATGTTATCAGCTGTATTTATATTATAGTAAACATTCTGATGTCTCCAACTCTAAGCCATAATCACATGTATCATTCTAGTCTCTTCTTCTTACTGCTCTGTAACTCCCCACTTTAATAAGGAGAAACCTGGCTCCTGCCATCTGCCACCTACTTATATTATTGTTCAATTCCAGTAGATGTGTATAGTTATTTCAGAATATTTAAATTGCACTCCTGTGGGAAACAACATCATCAACTAGAATACAGAATACATTTTCTTTTGCCTTTAGCCTTACAGACTTTATTCACTTACAGAGTTACTTAGGTCAACACCTTGTTTCTCCATCCTTTTCAGTGAAAAAAATAGTCATACAATAGTTTGATTCTTTTTTTTCACATTCTGCATTTCATCTTGGGATGAATAGAGCTTTTAAAATATTTTTAAAGGTATAACTTTAGGGTTCAGTCCCTGTACATTGCTGGATATATACATCTTACTCTCCCCACCAAGCACAGAATCAAATGGCATTAATTCCACCCATATTAGAAACTAGTTCTTAGAATGTCTCACTAGACTCTTCCACCTCACTTTCAAACCCTAACAGTAGAGAGTTTTAAACCTTTTATTTATTATAAATCAATTTTTTTATTAATTCCCTGAAAGCTAACGATAAAAATTTCTTGTCTCGCTCAGTTTTCCACTTCATGTTCCTTTTCATAGCTTCCAAGTCCCCATTAGATTGATCTCAAACAAAAATGACTAAAAATCTGCCTACATTTCAATTACAGTTCTTTCAATTGATAAACATCACAGAAGAGTGAGAATTTCCATTTTACACTATCATATGTGTACGATATCACAAAACTTCATTATGGAGAAGTTTCTGAATTTAAATCTTGTGTGTATGTATGGGTGTGTTGTATACTACTATGTAAAACATGAGACTAAATACAGAGTTGATGTAAAGTAAGCACAATACATTGATAAATCAAACCACCTTTCACAAACTATTTATATTTGGCCTAAGATATAACATTTAAAAAAAAAAAAAAAACTAAGACTCTGTGTCTTCAAGATATTTCTGCCACATTAATTTACTCTTTTACAAACGTAGGTATCTTTAACTCATTTACTCACATATTTTATAGAAATTGTATGCCAAAAAATATTTATTTTAAGCACATTAAAATTTACCAATTTTGTTATCAGGAATATAAAATCTTTACAATCTGCTTCATATGCTGATGAATGTAGACAAAGACTAATTAGGTGATATGCTTAAATGTCAGATATAATTTTAAGGCCAAAAATAATCTGGAGGCATATTCATGTTAATTGCGTGTTAGTTTTACATTTTGTTAAACAAAGAGAGATTTTTTTTTTAATAGAAAAACTGAAAAACAAGAAAAAAATAATCCAAGTCCAGATGGATGATTGTGTTGACAACTGCACTTACAATCTGTCTCTTTAACTCAGACATTAACTTTGTCCCCAAGGCTAGAAATATTAGTCATTCTTGAGCTAAAACCTGTTTTTCTAAAACATTTTTCTATATTTTTAAGATGTTATTAGGCTTATGCATAATTAGCAATCATTCTTATCATGACCTGTGCTCAGTTGTGTCCAACTATTTGTGGCCTTAAGGACCATTGCCTAAACCTTAATTCTTGTTCATCTTATAACCAAACTTACTTAACTTTATTTCATTTTCCTAGAATTGTCAGAGGTTCCTGGGTAGCTCAGGTGGTAAAGAATCCACCTACAATGCAGGAGACCCCAGTTGGATTCTTGGGTCAGGAAGTGCCCTTGAAGAAGGGATAGGCCACCCACTCCAGTATTCTTAGGCTTTCCTGGTGGCTCATATGGTAAACAATCTACCTGCAATGTGGGAGACCTGGGTTCAATCCCTGAGTTGGGAAGATCTCCTGGAGGAGAGTGTAGCAACCCACTCCAGTATTCTTGCCTGGAGAATTCCCATAAACAGAGGAGCTTGGTGGGCTACAGTCCATAGGGTTGCAAAGAGTTGGACACAATTGAACCACTAAGCAAAGCACAGAATTGTCAGAACCCTTACCGTATATGAACACATGTAGCTGTAATTCAAGATTTATATTTTCAAGATGTGAACTTTTCAAAATTATTTAAGTTTAATGTTCCTGAACCCAAGTAAAATAACTTTGTAGAGATATTTACATAAAAATATTTTAAATTTGCAAAATTCCTACATGTTCTTTCTGAAAAGAATTAAATCTAGATTTAATTCAGACATATGTACATGTCATATAAGTACATTAATCTATATTCATAATTGACTACAAATTTATGTTATGGCATAATTTTATATTTTATGTAATTTTTAGCATAAATAAAATTTAATTTCATTTGATGTTTTCTAACGACATTTAAATTTTTAAATTAACATTTATTTCATTATATAAGTTCTATGGTAAAGAATCTGCCTGTAAAGCAGAAGGCACTGGTTTGATTCCTGGGCTGGGAAAATCTCCTGAATAAAGGAATAGCTACACACTCCAGTGTTCTTGCCTGAATAATACCATGGACAGAGGAGCCTGGCAGGCTATAGTCCATAGGGTGTCAAAGAGTCAAATGTGACCGAGTGACTTTCACTCACTTCACTACATTTTTATTATTGTAATAAGTTGCAATGAATGAAGCATGGTCTTTCATATTGAACTTTTTCTTTTTAGTATTTCTAAGACCCAGTTCTTACAAAACAAATATTATACTTAAAAATTATGAGTTCATGAAAAGAGGATTCAGGGAATGTCAGACACAGGTTCCAATATTACATTACTGTGTATTTGTTATAATTTAGGCTTCTCACATGTCTCAGTGGTAAAGAATCTTCTTGCCAATGCAGAAGTAGATTTGATCACTGGATCAGGAAGATCCCCTGGAAGAGGGCATGGCAACCTTCTAATATCCTTACCTGGAAAACCCCATGGACAGAGGAACCTGGTCTGCTATAGTCCATGGGTCGCAAAAGAGTCAGACAGAACTTAGTGACTAAACAACAATTGTGATTCATTGGACTAGTTACATTACTTCTTTGACATTTGTAAAAAGTATCTTAAAACAGACAATAACTTTATTTATTTCCAATTGCTACTGTAAACAATTACTACAAATTTAGTAGAAAAAGACACAAATTTATTATCTTACTGTTGTAGAGGATAGTAAAAATCAAATTGTTGGCAGAATTCCTTCCAGAGACTCTGCTGCTGCTGTTGCTAAGTCGCTTCAGTCCTGTCCGACTCTATGCAACCCCATAGATGGCAGCCCACAAGGCTCCTCTGTCCCTGGGATTCCCCAGGCAAGAATACTGGAGTGGGTTGCCATTTACTTCTCCAATGCATGCATGCATGCTAAGTTGCTTCAGTCATGTCCGACTCTGTGTGACCCTATGGACAGCAGCCAACCAAGCTCCTCTGTCCACAGGATTCTCCAGGCAAGAATACTGGAGTGGGTTGCCATTTCCTTCTCCCCAAGAGACTCTGGGAGATAATTAATTTCATTGCCTTTTCCAGTTGCTAGAGGGCACCTTCATTTCATAGCTATAGCTTCTTCCAGAAGAGACTCCAAATCTCTCTGTGCCTCTTTCTGTCTCTCTCTTCTTTCTCTCTCTCTCCATTCCCTTCTTTCTCCTTCTCTTTTACTCTTTGCTTCTATCATCACACCTCTTTGTCTCTTTGTCTAACTTTCACTCTTCTACCTCCCATCATAAATAACAGGCAATTACATTTGTACCACTTGGATAATCTTCCTATCAGGAAATCTTTAACTTAATTATATCTGCAAAGTCACTTTTGCCATGTAAGATAATATAATGACTGCTTATGGGAATTTGGAAGTGGTTATCTTTATGGGGGACACTATTCAGCCTACAACAATAAGCATTTTAAAAGGTTTTTAAGAAGATTAAGTTTGGATATACAAATACTTGGTTTAATAGATGGATCTTATCTGAAACTATATCTATATCTATATCTATATATATATACACACACACACACACACACACACACACATTTTGGGGGCTTTCCTGGTGGCTCAGATGGTAAAGTGTCTGCCTGCAATGTGGGAGACCCGGGTTCGATTCCTGGGTCGGGAAGATCCCCTGGAGAAGGAAATGGCAATCCACTCCAGCACTCTTGCCTGGAAAATCCCATGGAGAGAGGAGCCTGATAGGCTACTGTCCATGTGGTCACAAAGAGTCAGACATGACTGGGCGACTTCACTTCACACATATTTTATATAGGTTTATTAATTTTTTATATACAACAGATAAATGATAGTTTAACACTTTAAAATGTGCTATATTTTCATATTTTACTATATTATATAGATTGTGTTTTTATACTTATAAATTCAATATTAGTTTATAGGAAGATTTTAGAAGTTGATAGTTTGAAAAGTTGAAAGATATTAACATTTTAAAATAAAATAAAATGCTGATATAAACTTAGGGACATAATAGGAATGTTTACTGAAATCACTGGAATGCAATATCTTGGAAGAATGTCTAATTTTACACAGTAATGGATCATGTCTAAGTGTTACACATCAGCCTATACAGTTAGAAATTGCAATATTGCTGTGTTTGTTAAGCTTTAACATGACTTTATTTTCCCATTGTAAAAGCATAAAATAACTGAATACATCATTTCACTATTCACCATGACAATTTTCATATTTATCATTTTTACAATAAAATGAATAACCCCATAATCTCTGTTCTTAAATAAATGTGTATACTCTGGTTAATACTTTTTCCTAGCTAGTTTCACTTGTGATTTTATATTCCATGACATGGCCTCTTACTGATCTCTACAAAGCTTTTAAAAAAGCCACAATATTATATTTAGAAAAGCAGTGTGAAAAATTATAATTGTGCTGAGTATTTAATACATGTATTTAACAGTATAAGGTCCATTGTAAATTTAACATGGAGGAAATTTTTAGCATCATACTTGAAACCAAGGCTGTAATGCCTATTTTCCTTATAAATAAACTTCCTCTTTGATTTTATATCATAAAATCTAAATTCATAGATACATTTATGATGTGTATTTAATATTACAATACACTGAACTGTTTATAATCTATGAACCAGACTGTAAAACATCAATTGATTTCATGATGTGAGCTAGATTGTAGCTGACAGAGTACAAAGATGAATATTCAGAATGACAGAGCCAACAGCTAAATAAACACATTCACACACACACACACACACACACACACACAAACTTGGCATCAACCAGGTAATAAAGAAACAGATGTTAAAAATCTTGTTCCATCATTTATTAATTGTGTGAATTAGGGAAACTCATTTAATCTTTCCTTATCTATCTGTTCAGCTATCAGTTGAGTTCAGTTCAGTCACTCAGTTCAGTTCAGTTCAGTTCAGTCGCTCAGACATGTCCGACTCTTTGTGACACCATGAATCACAGAATGCCAGGCCTCGCTGTCCATCACCAATACCCAGAGTTCACTCAGACTCACGTCCATTGAGTCCGTGATGCCATCCAGTTCAGGCAGGTAAAATGAGAGGAGGACGGGGATTGGAGGGCAGTCAGGCAGAAGGAGAGGGATGGGAAGTGAACTAGCAGGAAAGAAGAGAAGAATTCAGTGATTACTAGGTAAAGAAGAAGGGGGCAAAGGGGATATGATCAAGGATGGAGGAAGAAGTTAAGCTGGGATGTAGGAAAGGGTGTGATCAGGTAGGATGGATAGAAGAGTAGAAAGAGATCAAATAGGAAAGAGAGGAGGGATGGAGGGGAGGTCTGACAGGGAGAAGTACATGAATGTGAGTGACAGTCGCCCAGTCATGTCCAACGCTTTGTGATCCCATGGGCCCATGGAATTTTCTAGCCCAGAATACTGGAGTAGGTAGCCTTTCCCTTCTCCAGGGGATCTTCCCAAAGCAGGGATTGAACCCAGGTCTCCTGCATTGCGGGTGGATTCTTTACTAGCTGGACCACAGTAGATGAATGGAGGTTGGCAAAACAGAGGAGGTGAGGAATGGGGTCAGGAGTGTGGGGGGATGAGGGCTGATCANAGAGTGGGTTATTTCACAGGAAGATTACCCATATTCCATGTGAATATCAATTGACGTACTGGACTTCACAAGTCTATCCATTAAAATTTAAATGTCACAGTTATGAGATATGCTTATGGCTTAGGTCAAGTGTTGTATAGGGGCTTCCTTGGTGGCTCAGTGGCAATGAAATCACCTGCTAATGCAGGAGGTGCAAGAGACACAGATCTGACCCATGGGTCAGGAGGATCCCCTAGAGAAGGAAATCACAACCCGCTCCAGTACTCTTGCCTGGGAAATTCTACAGACAGAGGAGCTTAGTGGATCCATGGAGTTGCAAAGACTCAGACAGAACTGAGTGCTCTACAGTATTCAATTCAGTTCAGTTCATCCACTCAGGCATGTCCGACTCTTTGCGACCCCATGAATCTCAGCATGCCAGGCCTCCTTGTCCATCACCAACTTCCAGAGTCAACCCAAATCCATGTCCATTGAGCCAGCGATGCCATCCAACAACTTCATCCTCTGTCATCCCCTTCTCCTCCTGCCCTCAATCTTTCCCAACATCAGGATCTTTTCAAATGAATCAGCTCTTCACATTAGATGGCCAAAGTATTGGAGTTTCAGATTCAACATCAGTCGTTCCAATGAACTCTCAAGACTGATCTCCTTTAGGATGGACGGGTTGGATCTCCTTCCAGTCCAAGGGACTCTCAAGAGTCTTCTCCAACACCACAGTTCAAAAGCATCAATTCTTTGGCACTCAGCTTTTTTATAGTCCAATTCTCACATCCATACATGAGCAGTGGAAAAACCATAGCCTTGACTAGATGGACCTTTGTTGGCAAAGTAATGTCTCTGCTTCCTAATATGCTGTCTAGGTTGGTCATATCTTTCCTGCAAAGGAGTAAGCGCTTTTAATTTCATGACTGCAATCACCATCTACAGTGATTTTGGAGCCCAGAAAAATAAAGTCAGTCACTGTTTCCACTGTTTCCCCATCTATTTGCCATACAGCATTATGTTTATAATTACAGACTTTGAACTAAAGTCTAGTTTGGTTCAGCAAAAACAGCTGTGTCTTCAGGAATGAGGCATGTTATCCTTCTGACATCTATGTATGAGAAGATGCAAGAAGTATTCCAACTTAGGTGCTTAATTGAACTTTGATATCCTTAGCTTTTATTGGAGCTTCATTCAGTTCAGTTCAGTCGCTCAGTTGTGTGTGACTCTTTGCGATCCCATGAACTGCAGCACGCCAGGCCTCCCTGTCCATCACCAACTCCCGGAGTTCACTCAGACTCACGTCCATTGAGTCCGTGATGCCATCCAGCCATCTCATCCTGATCGCCCCCTTCTCCTCCTGCCCCCAATCCCTCCCAGCATCAGGGTCTTTTCCAATGAGTCAACTCTTCGCATGAGGTGGCCAAAGTACCGGAGCTTCAGTTTTAGCATCATTCCTTCCAAAGAAATCCCAGGGTTGATCTCATTCAGAATGGACTGGTTGGATCTCCTTGCAGTCCAAGGGACTCTCAAGAGTCTTCTCCAACACCACAGTTCAAAAGCATCAATTCTTCTGTGCTCAGCCTTCTTCACAGTCCAACTCTCACATCCATACATGACCACAGGAAAAACCATAGCCTTGACTAGACGGACCTTAGTCAACAAAGTAATGTCTCTGCTTTTGAATATACTATCTAGGTTGGTCATAACTTTTCTTCCATGGAGTAAGTGTCTTTTAATTTCATGGCTGCAGTCACCATCTGTAGTGATTTTGGAGCCCCAAAAAATAAAAGTCTGACAATTGTTTCTACTGTTTCCCCATCTATTTTCCATGAAGTGATGGGACCAGATGCCATGATCTTCATTTTCTGAATGTTGAGCTTTAAGCCAACTTTTTCACTCTCCTCTTTCACTTTCAACAAGAGGCTTTTTATACTCCTTTTCCTATTTGGAACCAGTCTGTTTTTCCATGTCCAGTTCTAACTGTTGCTTCCTGACCTGCATACAGGTTTCTCAAGAGGCAGGTCAGGTGGTCTGGTATTCCCATCTCTTTCAGAATTTTCCACAGCTTATTGTGATCCACACAGTCAAAGGCTTTGGCATAGTCAATAAAGCAGAAATAGATGTTTTTCTGGAACTCTCTTGCTTTTTCCATGATCCAGAGGATGTTGGCAGTTTGATCTCTGGTTCCTCTGCCTTTTCTAAAACCAGCTTGAACATCAGGGAGTTCACGGTTCACGTATTGCTGAAGTCTGGCTTGGAGCTTCATTACCTAGGCACAATTACAGGAGTCATTTCCCTTGTAACTTTCCAATTCATGGTTGTTCTTTCTGTTACAGCTGTCTCCTAACCCAAGTTATCAGGTTAGCATAAACTCTCAAGTGTCATCCAGAAACCCACCATGAATAACAGAGACACTTCTATAACCTGTGAGATTTCAAGGGTTTAGAGGTTATCTCCCAGAATCTGGGTCACAGAGCATAACTCTCATGGGTAAAGCTCATTCTTTACTACAGAGCCACATTTTCTGTGAAGCCCTTCCTGATTTTCTTTCTTATCCCTAAGAGAATTTATTGTGCCCTTCTCTGTGCTACTAAGGTATAACATATTATTCTCATATTACAGATAACCTTATATGAAACCAATGGTTTAATAGTTGTTTGCTCATGCCTCTGTCTCCTTTGCCAGATGGTGGGTTCCTAGAGAGCAAGAACTGGTTGATCTGGATATTCTCAGAACCTAATATCGTTCCTGGAACATAAAGTAAGTTTTTTGTATATCTTTCTCCTTGTTCTTTCTATGCACATGCTTCCACATGCACAAACACATGGGAGGCTGTTCTGAAAAATTTTACCATTCCTACAGGTGTGAATAAAATAAAATTATTGAAAACTATGCCTTATTGCAAATTATGTCATTCAAAATTATGTTTTGTTTATTTTGGGCATTTAAATCGATAGCTCCCATTTTACTGATGAGGTTGATTAAAGGAAGCACAGGTATGGAAAAATGGAAGAAGGTACATGCATCAGGTGTTCCAATGATGCCTGAACCACATAACTAGCTCACACTGTAAGGGATGTGCTGAAGCTTCTGAAATACATATAAAGTTCTTTCTCTCAAGTGCTTTCCTTTTAGAGCACAATTTGACCAGGATAATTGACTTACTGGCAAAGAGTTTTGATCTAAAAATTGAGTGTGCTTTTCTATAATTGGCTTTAATATAGTTGTAAAACAGAAAGGTAAAAGCTTTCTTTCAAGAAGACTTGGAAAAGTACTAATGCAGTAAATAGCACATGATACTTCTATTAAAGATCTTTGCTTAAATGGAAATTGACTATATAACCATGTTTTTACACTCTGAGCTTTTTAACATCTGAGTAGTAACACAGACAGTAAGATTTTGCATATTGAGGTTTTATGGAAATAGAACACTATTCTATTCTATTTTGAACTATTCTATTCAGTTCAAACATGAGAATATCTATAATGGGAATTTAATTACAGTAAGATATGCCAACAAATTTTATAGTTTTTGTGACTATAGAAAAGACAATCCATACCTCATATTATGAGAAAATTCAAATCTAAGTACAGATACCCAAAGAAAAGCTAATAAATTCTGATGCTTAAGTCATTATGAAATAGTTAAGACTTACTATATAATATAAAATTAGAATTAATTTATGATACATTTTAAATTCTGTTTCACAATTTCCTTGCTTTCAAGGTATCTTATGATCCAAATATGGATTGTTTAAAAAAAAAAAAAAAGACTCTATCTATGGACTGAATTGTACCTCCCCCCGTCCAGAAATTCATTTTTTGAAATCCAACCCTCAAGATGACTATATATAGAGGTAAGGCTTTTAGGAGGTAACTATGATTTATAGGAGGCCATAAAAGTAGGGCCTTGATCCCACAGGTTTGAAGGCCCTGTAGAAGAAGAAAGATCTCTTTCTTTCTGTGTTTCTCCCTCTCTGACTCTCTCTTCTCCCCAGATCCGTCAAGGAAAGTTATGTGAAAGAATAGCAAGAGGGCAGATATATGCAAGACAGGAAGAGGAATGTTATCAGTAACCAAATTGGCTGGCACTTTAATCTTGGACTTCTCAGTCTCCAGAACTTTGACAAATAAACTGCTGTTTCTTAAGCCACCTAAGAAAATTATATGTCAATATCATTGATGAACATAGATGTAAAATTCTTTAACAAAATGGTACTTATCCAAATTCAACAATATATCAAAATGATCACACACCATAACTAAGTGAGATTTATGCCAGGATGCAAGGATTTTTTAAATATATGGGTAAATTGAGCATATTTTAAAATTAATTTTACAGTAGTAGATATCCTTTCATGTGTTCTTAATTTGGGTTTAAACCTGACACGGGGTTAAGAGGCTGAATTAAAGATAAAAGTATATACTGTTAGATATATGACTGGCAATAGCAAGAAGGATTTTAGGAAAATTGTAGTGTGACTAAAGCAGTGGAATGTGTTCTCTTACTGCCAGACAGACATAATTTAAGAAGAAAAACATGCAGTGAAGGGGGAAATGGTTTATAAATGTATTGTCTCGTTTAATTCTTGTAAATAACCTTACAAAAGTAGTATGTAGCTCATTGAATAGTAGCTCAATGCAGAATCAAGATGTCTTCTATTTATTAGCTATATGACCTGGAGGAAATTATCCAACCTTCATATACCCTGGGTTTCTAGTAAATTAACAGCGAGAATAATAAGCATAATCTGCTTTTTATATGTAACTATTTTAAAGAAAGGAAACGTAACTCAGTGTGTCAGTTACTTTGTGACAGATCAAAAATTCAGTACCAAACCTTCTGAATTCAAAATTCTGAATTTCTATTAAAATATTACTAGTCCTTTCAGATAGGATGCATAGATAAATCCCAAGCTATAAAAATTTAGACCTAGCTTAGGATCTATGGATAGGGGGCTTCCCAGTTGGGACAGTGGTAAAGAATCTTTGTGCTAATTCAAAAGATGTAGGAGATGTGGGTTCAATCCCTGTGTCAAGAAGATCCCCTGGAGGAGGAAATGGCAACCCTCTCCAGTATTCTTGCCTGGTGGATCCCATGGACAGAGGAGACTGGGGGTGGGGGGAGGGAGGCTACAGTCCATGGGATTGCAAAGAGTAGGACATGACTGAGCAACTGAGCACTTGACCACAGAAAGGATAACCTACATACTCATTTAGGTATGACCTAAATCAAATCCCTTATGATTATACAGTGGAAGTGACAAATAGATATAAGGGACTAGATCTGATAGAGTACTTGATGAACTATGGATGGAGGTTCATGACATTGTACAGGAGACAGGGATAAAGATCATTCCCAAGGAAAATAAATGCAAAAAAGCAAAATGGCCATCTGAGGAGGCCTTACAAATAGCTGTGAAAAGAAAAGAGGCAAAAGGCAAAGGAGAAAAGGAAAGATATACCCATTTGAATGTAGAGTTCCAAAGAAGAGCAAGGAGAGATAAGAAAGCTTTCCTCAGTGATCAGTGCAAAGAAATAGAGGGAAAAAAATAGAATGGGAAAGACTAGAGGTTTCTTAAAAAAAAATAGAGACACCAAGGGAACATTTCATGCAAAGATGGGTTCAATAAAAGACAGAAATGGTAGGGACCTAACAGAGCAGAAGATATTAGGAAGAGGGGGCAAGAATACACAGAAGAACTATACAAAAAAGACTTTCACAACCCAAATAATCACGATGGTGTGATCACACACCTAAAACCAGACATCCTGGAATGTGAAGTCAAGTGGGCCTGAGGAAGCATCACTACAAACAAAGCTAGTGGAGGTGATGGAATTCCAGTTGAGCTGTTTCAAATCCTAAAAGATGATCGTGTGAAAGTGCTGCACTCAATATGCCAGCAAATTTGGAAAACTCAGCAGTGGCCACAGGACTGGAAAAGGTCAGTTTTCATTCCAATCCCAAAGAAAGGCAATGCCAAAGAATGCTCAAACTACCACACAATTGCATCCGTATCACATGCTGGTAAAGTAATGCTCAAAATTCTCCAAGTCAGGCTTCAGCAATACATGAACTATGAACTTCCAGATCTTCAAGCTGGTTTTAGGAAATGCACAGAAACCGAAGATCAAACAACTGCTGGATCATCAAAAAAGCAAGAGATTTCCAGAAAAACATCTAATTCTACTTTATTGACTATGCCAAAGCAGTTGACTATGTGGATCACAATAAACTGTGGAAAATTCTGAAAGAGATGGGAATACCAGAACACCTGTGCTGCCTCTTGAGAAACCTATATGCAGGTCAGGAAGCAACAGTTCGAACTGGACATGGAACAACAGACTGGTTCCAAATAGGAAAAGGAGTACATCAAAGTTGTATATTGTCACCCTGCTTATTGAATTTATATGCAAAGTACATCATGAGATGGACTTTGCTGGACTGGATGAAGTACAAGCTGGAATCAAGATTGCCGGGAGAAATATCAATAACCTCAGATATGCAGATGACACCACCCTTATGGCAGAAAGTGAAGAACTAAAGAGCCTCTTGATGAAAGTGAAAGTGGAGAGCAAAAAAGTTGGCTTAAAGCTCAACATTCAGAAAACGAAGATCATTGTATCCAGTCTCATCACTTCATGGCAAATAGATGGAGAAACAGTGGCAGACTATTTTGGGGGTCTCCAAAATCACTGCAGATGTTGATTGCAGCCATGAAAGTAAAAGACGCTTACTCCTTGGAAGGAAAGTTATGACCAACCTAGACAGCATATTAAAAAGCAGAGACATTCCTTTGCCAACAAAGGTCCATCTACTCAAGGCTATCGTTTTTTCAATAGTCATGTATGGATGTGAGAATTGAGCTATAAAGAAAGCTGAGTGCCGAAGACTTAATGCTTTTGAACTGTGGTGTTGGAAAAGACTCTTGAGAGTCCCTTTGACTGCAAGGTGATCCAACCAGTCCATTCTAAAGGAGATCAGTTCTGAGTGTTCTAGCTTGTTTCTTTCCTTGATATCTTGGCATTAGAAAATAATATTGTTTGTATCAGTTCTGAAGAAGAGGGGCAGAATGTCTAGAATGTGTCTGGAGGCGACATAGAGGATGACGAGGAGACAGATTGGAAGAATCTTGAGATGGTGGAGTGAGGGAAAGGGAAGAAAGAAAAATGATAAAGGAATGTGCCAAACTGAGGGAAGAATGTGTTATAAGATCAATGGGGTAGGTTTTTGGAGCTATACTTTCTTGTTCCAAATCCCTACTATTTGAACTTGGGGTATAAATTTCATGAGCTTGTATAGGTAAATTGCATAGCAAAATGCATGTCATATATTAACCATTATATAAAGAGTAGTTTTAAAAATAATCTTTTAAGAATGAGGTCAAATTAGTTTTTAGTATTTTATTATAGGGAAAATGTTTATTTCATAAAAAATAACATTATATTTTGAGTTGTGTTCCCCCAAAAGACATGTAAGTTCATAAACCCCAGTACATCTTAAAGTGACCTTATTTGGAAGTAAGATCTTTGCAGATTTGATTAAGATAAGGAGGCTTGTTAGGACTGAGTCCTGACCCAACATGACTGGTACTTTTATAAGAAGGAAATATGGACACAAAAACACATAGTAAAAGTAAAAAGAAAAAAAAAACAAAGGGAGAGATAAAAGTAATACATCTACAAGACAAGAAATGCCAGTGATTGCTAGTTGTCACCAGAAGCTAGGGAAGAGGCATAAATCCCCCCTTCAGAAATGCTCAGAGAGAACCAGCAGTGTCAAAACTTTAATTTTCTTGTTCCCCCAAAAGACATGTAAGTTCATAAACCCCAGTACATCTTAAAGTGACCTTATTTGGAAGTAAGATCTTTGCAGATTTGATTAAGATAAGGAGGCTTGTTAGGACTGAGTCCTGACCCAACATGACTGGTACTTTTATAAGAAGAAGGAAATATGGACACAAAAACACACAGTAAAAGTAAAAAAAAAAAAAAAAAACAAAGGGAGAGATAAAAGTAATACATCTACAAGACAAGAAATGCCAGTGATTGCGAGTTGTCACCAGAAGCTAGGGAAGAGGCATAAATCCCCCCTTCAGAAATGCTCAGAGAGAACCAGCAGTGTCAAAACTTTAATTTTCAACAACTTCTAGCTTAGCGATAACTTCCATCATTTAGTCTTCTATTATGAGATAGTTTGTAAAAGAAGCCCAAGGAAATGAAAGCAATGAACTAACATTAATCACTGAATTTGATATGACTAATATTTCTTTTATTCCAAGACAATCTTTTAAATGATCAATGTGCCTTACAAATTTAAATAAAGATATGGATAAAGATATATTTATTGCAAAAGTGAAAGGAAAACTACTAAGTTTAAAAGTTGGCTTCTATTTTCAATGAGTTGCAGAATATGTTGATCATGTTTGATACATTAACTCTGACAAAATGAATAGCTTGTCCTTGAATTAACAGAAAGATTCTGAGTTATGACTCTTTTTCTTTTATTTGAAATTTAAGATGGTGCCATGGGTAGTGCACATGGCATGTAGAAAGGTTTTCTTAAATACCAATTTATGTAGAATTTTATTTGGAAGTATGTGTGTAAGGAGGGCGTCTAATAAGTAGAGATGACTACCAGCAAGTGTTTGATCTGGGAAGTTTTATTACCTTGAGCAAATTAACCTGTCTGGGCTTCAATTTCATCTTTTATTAAAAGTGGTGGTCCTCAACTTAGGATAGTTCAATTTATGATTTTTCAAGTTTGCAATGCTATTAAAGCAATACTCCTTCAGTAGAAAACATACTGAAAAATTTGATCTTTTCTCAGGGTAGCAATATGCAGTATAATATGCTCTTGTGATACCAGGCAAGGGCAGCAAGCTACAGCTCCCAGTCAGCCACATGATCATGAGGGTAGATAAATAGCTGATAAACGTATAACCATCTGCACCAACAAAACCATTATATTTTCACTTTCAGTACAATATTTAATAAACTGCATGAAACAGTCAACACTGTGGTATAAAATATTCTTTGTGTTAGATGATTTGCCCCACAATAAGCTAATGTAAATGTTTTCAGTGTGTTTAAGGTAGACTAGGTGAAGCTATCATGGGTAGGTAAGGTGCATTAAATGCATTTTCAACTTATGATAGTTTAAATTTACAATGGGTTTATTGGAGCATACCCACATCAAAGTCTAGGAATATCTCTATTTTTTTCTATCCATGAACAAATAAAGAATGACTTTTTGAAAAAGAGAAGGCTGGCTTTATCATTGAGCAAGAGGCTTTGTTTGATGATTCATTCATTAATTAATATATTCAACATATTTATTGAATGTCTAGCTACATGTTCAGAATTTTGTAGAGTAGAAATAGATCAGTAAATGAAACATAAATATATTTGATGCCAAATGGATTATAGTTCAGTTCAGTTCAGTTGCTCAGTCGTGTCCGACTCTACGACCCCATGAATCGCAGCACACCAGTCCTCCCTGTCCATCAACAACTCCCAAAGTTCACTCAGATTCATGTCCATCGAGTCAATGATGCCATCCAGTCATCTCATCCTCAGTCGTCCCCTTCTCCTCCTGCCTCCAATCCCTCCCAGCATCAGAGTCTTTTCCAATGAGTCAACTCTTCGCATGAGGTGGCCAAAGTACTGGAGTTTCAGTTTTAGCATCATTCCTTCCAAAGAAATCCCAGGGCTGATCTCCTTCAGAATGGACTGGTTGGATCTCCTTGCAGTCCAAAGGACTCTCAAGAGTCTTCTCCAACACCACAGTTCAAAAGCATCAATCCTTCAGCGCTCAGCTTTCTTCATAGTCCAACTCTCACATCCATACATAACCACAGGAAAAACCATAGCCTTGACTAGATGGACCTTAGTTGGCAAAGTAATGTCTCTGCTTTTGAATATCTACTTTAAGTATTGAATCAATGATGTTTCCTTTCTTGTGCTTCAAAACGTTGTGGGAACAAAGTACATGATTCCTCACAATTTATAAATCAATGCAATAACTTTAGTAAAATGATGTTTCCTAATAGAATCAGGCATACTGAAGACATCAAATTTCTTGTCAAGGGATTTTGGCAGGAAATCATCTAGTTCAATTCCCTAATTACACAAGCTAGAGTTGAAGCCCAGAGAAATGAACTGCTCTTGTATCAAAGCTAGTCAATATTAAAACTGGACCTAACACCAGGCATTCAGTTTGCAACCACATCACTATTCACTGACGGTAGTGAACCTGCCACTTCAATCACCAATATGCTCTGTTAGACTAGATTGCTGCTGCTGCTGCTCAGTCATTTCAGTCGTGTCCAACTCTGTGCGACCCCATAGATGGCAGCCCACCAGGCTCTCCTGTCACTGGGATTCTCCAGGCAAGAACACTGGAATGAGTTGCCTTTCCTTCTCCAATGCATGAAAGTGAAAAGTGAAAAGTGAAAGTGAAGTCGCTCAGTCATGTCCAACTCTTAGCGACCCCATGGACTGCGGCCCACCAGGCTGCTCTGTCCATGGGATTTTCCAGGCAAGAGTGCTGGAGTGGGGTGCCATTACCTTCTCCTATATCATCCTAGTGAGGGGATATAATGCTGTGATTCTAATTCAGTTAAGTCTGTAGATCCATGCTACCTTTTCCACAAGAAGTTCAAAAATTATCGTGAGTAGTGTACACAACATTGAAAAGTTTATGCCAGCAAAGAATCATGCTTTGAAGAGATTCATCTTGGTTTAACTATAATTGCCTTGTGTTTGGAGTATAGAACAAGTGAAAACTATGATTCAGTTGATAAGAGTTTTAACTAATGAAGTGAGCATAATTTTACTAATACTCCCTTAGAAGTTTATTTTTAACAGTATCCTGATGAATTGTCCAGGATAAAAATAAAATACAGCTTTTTTTAAAACAAAAAATGAATTCCTTGCATCACTGATAGGTTTATTATATGTATTATAGAAACAATGAAATGAAGTATGCTATTATATATTAGTGAATCCACTACAAATGTCAAGAAAAACAATTTTAATACAAAATGTGCAAAGACCAATCCAAAATCTAAAGAAGTGAAACTAAAAGCCAATGAATTCTAGTAATATTGAATTTAAAAAAAATGTGTAAAACAAGGCCTTAAAGAATTGTGTCATATCATATCAACACATTTATGTATATGTAAAGTCAGTTTCATTTTCATTAATGGAAAGTCCACGCATATTTATTCAAATTTTGAAAAAAACTTCTCTAGTAGATTGGATTGTGTGATTTTTTAAAAGATGATTATGTGTTAAGTTAAAAACAAAACAAAACTTTACAAAAATATTTATACTACTGTCATGTTTCCCCAAAACTGTCCTAAGAAGCACCTCAACTTTTTTCAGAACTTATATTGTTTGAAAATGCTACCATAATTAATATCAAGAATACAATGACTTCTGTTAAAAATATGTAGTTTTATACATAAAGCAAAAATTGGCAAGTATGAACAAGTTTGCTGGTGTTGCAAAAAATTGTAATAAATCATTTTGCTATGATTATGTGTTAAGTTAAAAACAAAACAAAACTTTACAAAAATATTTATACTACTGTCATGTTTCCCCAAAACTGTCCTAAGAAGCACCTCAACTTTTTTCAGAACTTATATTGTTTGAAAATGCTACCATAATTAATATCAAGAATACAATGACTTCTGTTAAAAATATGTAGTTTTATACATAAAGCAAAAATTGGCAAGTATGAACAAGTTTGCTGGTGTTGCAAAAAATTGTAATAAATCATTTTGCATTGCTGTAGAATGCTCATTTTCACCACAAAGAACAAACAATTTCCACCAGAAAAATTCTTCCAATGAATTACATCTGAGTACTCAGTGCAATAAGGTCCCCAAAGAAAATTCAGACAAGCTGACTCTCAACACTATGAATTAGAAAACCCAAGGGGAGTAAGATGAATGAGGCTTCTTCACTTTTGGTTTTATTAAACAATAGACACAGAACCCAGTTAGAAAGAGGAATACATAAACTTTCCCCCCTACAAGTTAAGAAACAATAAGATAATAATTATAATATTGAGGGTAAAAACTAATCCAAAAGCCAAACAAAAAGGCAATAATAAATCTTATTGATTAGAAGTACTTTTCAAAACTTTGGATAGGAATTTAAGTCACTGAATTAATTAAAATTAATAAATAGCTTAAGAAACTTTTTTCTTGATTATAGTTTTTATAGACTTTATGAAAAGAAGTAGTGGTTCTTTCTAACGTTCATTTGATTAAGAACATCTTGATTAGATAAAGAAAAATACATCATTTTGTCTAGATAATCAAAATTATTTAGAATCAACATATGGCATACAATGACTGCAGAGCAATTTTATTTGGTTTGATAATTTAATAGATTATCTGAAGAACAAACTTACTACTTACAGAATTGTATAAATATTGAAGAAATGATGTTAGAAGATAGGAAGTAGAAGGAATAAAACAATTATATTCACTATCAAACAATACATATCTGTATAATTAGCTACAGAAAATGGTGCAGTCGTCGAAAATGTGCTTGCCATTGCAGGAGGTGTAAGAAACACAGGTTCAATTCCTGACTTGGGAAGATCTCCTGGGGAAAGGAATAGCTACCAATTCCAGTATTATTGACTGGAAAATTCCATAGACAGAGAAGCCTGGCAGGCTATAATTCATATGGTTGGAAAGAGTCAGACACAACTGAGCACACACACTTCNAGTTAAATAAGCAGGTTGACAATATACAGCCTTGAGATACTCCTTTTCCTATTTGGAACCAATCCTAGAAGACACATCAAAAATGATCTTGACATAATTTACAGCAGAATGTGTTCTGCCTATATTTTCTTCTGTGAGCTTATGGTGTCTTGTCTTATATTTAGGTCTTTAAACCATTTGCATTTATTTTTGTGTATGGTGTTAGGGAATGTGTTCTAATTTTGTTCTTTTACATGTAGCTGTCCAGTTTCCCCAGAACCACTTCTTGAAGAAACTGTCTTGCCTTCATTGTATGTTCTTGCTTCCACTCTCACAGATGAGGTGATCATTGATTAGGTGGGTTTATCTCTGGGCTTTCTATCCTTTTCCATTTATCTATATTTATGTTTTTGTGCCAGTACCATAATGTTTTGATGACTGTAGCTTTGTAGTCAGGGAATGTAATTCCTCCAGCTTCATTTTTCTTTCTCAAGTTTGCTTTGACTACTTAGAGTCTTTTGTGTCTCTATACACATTATAAAAATGTTTGGATCTAACTCTGTGAAAAATGCCATTGGTCATTTGGATCTCTCACGGATGAGGTGATCATTGATTGATAGGTGGGTTTATCTCTGGGCTTTCTATCCTTTTCCATTTATCTATATTTATGTTTTTGTGCCAGTACCATAATGTTTTGATGACTGTAGTTTTGTAGTCAGGGAATGTAATTCCTCCAGCTCCATTTTTCTTTCTCAAGTTTGCTTTGACTACTTAGAGTCTTTTGTGTCTCTATACACATTATAAAAATGTTTGGATCTAACTCTGTGAAAAATGCCATTGGTCATTTGGAAAAAGCATTGACTCTGTAGATTGCTTTGAATAGAATAGTCATTTTCATAATATCAGTTCCTCCAATTCAAAACATGGTATATCTCTCCATTTGTTTGTGTCCAGTTTGATTGCTTTCAACAGTATCCTACAGTTTATTGAGTACTGATATTTTGCCTCATTGTATTTATTCCTAGGTATTTTGTTCTTTTTGTTGCAATGGTAAATAGGATTATTTCCTCAATTTCTCTTTCTGATCTTGTGTTGCTAGTATATAGGAAGGCAAAATAGCTCTGTCAATTAATTTTGGAACTTTACCAAATCCATTGATAAGCTCTAGTTTTCCAGTGGCCCCTTTAGGATTTTCTATGTATAGTGTCACATCATCTGTAAACAATGACAGTTTTAGTTCTTCTTTTCTGGTTTGGATTCCTTTTATTTCTTTTTCTTCTCTTATTGCCTTGGCTAAGACTTCCAAAACTCTGTTGAATAATAGTGGTAAGAGTGGACATACTTGGATTTTTTTTCCTGAAAAATTTAGAGAATATGCTTTCAGCTTGTCACCATTGAGAATGATGTTTGCTGTGGCTTTTTCATATATGGCCTTTATTATTTTGAGGTAGGTTCCGTTTGTGGCCACCTTCTGGAGATTTATTTTCACAAATGGTGTTTAATTTTGTCAAAAACTTTTTCTGCAAATATTGAAAAGATTATATGAAAGATTATATGGTTTTTATTCTTGAAATTGTTAACATGGTGTATCACATTCATTGATTTGCATAAATTGAAAAATCCTTGCATCTTGTAATCAATCCCAGTTGATCATGGTGTATGATCCTTTTAATGTGTTGTGAGATTCTGTTTGTTAGTATTTTGTTGATAGCTTTTGCATCTATGTTCATCAGTGATATTGGCCTGTAATTTTCTTTATTTTGTGATATCTTTGTTTGACTTTGGTATCAGG
>SJXQ01004067.1:85985-169679 GCA_006408695.1 Aepyceros melampus | reverse complement strand
TTTTTTTTTTTTTTTCCTGTAGAGCTTTTCCTTGTCTTGTGTTTTCTGCCTAAGAAGTTCCTTTAGCATTTGTTGTAAAGCTGGTTTGGTGCTGCTGAATTCTCTTAACTTTTGCTTGTCTGGAAAGTTTTTGATTTCTTCATCAAATCCGAAGCAGAGTTTTGCTGGGAAGAGCATTCTTGGATGAAGGTTTTTCCTTTCATCACTTTAAATATATCTTGCCAGTCCCTTCTGGTTTGTAGAGTTTCTATTTAGAAATCAGCTGAAAACCTGATGGGAGTTCCCTTGTATGTTGCCATTTTCCCCTTGTTACTTTTAATATTTTATCCCTGTGTTTAATTTTTGTCAGTTTGATTACAATGTGTTTCAGTGTGTTCCAGCTTGGATTTATATTGCCTGGGACTCTCTGTTTTCTTAGACTTGGTTGACTATTTCCTTTCTCATGTTAGGGAAGTTTTGATCTTTAAATATATCTTGCCAGTCCCTTCTGGTTTGTAGAGTTTCTATTTAGAAATCAGCTGAAAACCTGATGGGAGTTCCCTTGTATGTTGCCATTTTCCCCTTGTTACTTTTAATATTTTATCCCTGTGTTTAATTTTTGTCAGTTTGATTACAATGTGTTTCAGTGTGTTCCAGCTTGGATTTATATTGCCTGGGACTCTCTGTTTTCTTAGACTTGGTTGACTATTTCCTTTCTCATGTTAGGGAAGTTTTGAGCTATTATCTTTTCAAATATTTTCTCAGGTCTTCTCTCTCTCTTTCTCTCTCTCTCTCTCTCTCCCCTCCTTCTGGGACCCCTATGATGTGAATGTTGGTGTGTTTAATGCTGTCTCAGAGCTCTCATAGGCGGTCATCATTTCTTCTCTCTCTCTCTCTCTCTCTTTTTTTTTTCCCTCTATATTCTGTTCTGTGTCAGTGATCTCCACCATTCTGTCCTCCGGGTCATTTATCTTTTCTTCTGCTTCAGTTATTCTGCTGTTGGTTCCTTCTAGTGTATTATTCATTTCTGTTTGTTGTTTGTTTCTTTGGTAAACATTTCCTGAATTTTTCCATTGTTTTCCTGAGATTCCAGACCATCTTTACTATCATTATTCTGAATTCTTTTCCTGGATGGTTGCCTAGCTCCACTTTGTTCAGTTGCTTCTCTGACGTTTTATCTCATCCCTTCATCTGGATCATAACTTTCTGCTTTTTCATCCTGATTAACTTTCTATAATGTGGTTTTTGTTCTAGCTATGGGACTGTGGCTTTTTTTGCTTTTTCTGTCTGCCCTCCTATAGAGGAGGGTCAGAGGCCTGTGTAAGCTTCCTGATGGGAGGGACTGGGGATGGGTAAAACTGGGTCTTGCTCTGATGGACAAGGCCTTGCTAGTAAAGCCTTAATCCAAATATCTGCTGACCAGTAGGGTTGTGCTCCCTCCATGTTTGTTCTTTGGCCTGAGGCAACCCATCCCTGGTGTCTGGGCTCTATGGTAGCATTAGGGGCGATCTCTAAGTGGGCATATGCCAAAGGGGCCTTCAGAACTACTTCTGTCAGTGCCCCCATCCCTGTGGTGAACCCCTGCTGTTCCACACCTCCACAGGAGGATGTTCAACTCTAGCAGGTAGTTTTGGTTCAGACCACTGTGGGATCACTGCTCCTTTCCTCTGGGTCATGGTGCACACATGATTTGCTTGTACCCTTAAAGACTGGAGTCTTTCCCACAGTGTGTGGAAGTACTATCATCAAATCCTACTGGCCCAAATAGCATTCTCCATGTTTTTGCTCTTTTAAGAAGTTATAGAGAGTTGATATCTATTTAGTTAGCAACAGAATGTATATAATCTTACTTCTAAAATTATTGGCAAAGGAAAGAGTAATTAGGCCATTGTTATTTGCTATTATTATTATCTCATGTCTTCTTGAATTGCCAATTTAAAATATCAGCCTATAAAACATCATCAATTTATGTTCTAGCTCCTGAAATTCCTCTTTATATTTTGATTTCTTAGATCATTTTTAGTCACTGAAGAACAATTTAAATTGTATATTTAGGAAACCATTTTTATTGAAATATAACATGTAGTGAGAAACAGAAATAAAATATGTGTACAGTTTAATGAATTTTCACAAAATTAACACATATTAGTATCCCACAAAGACCTTACTAGCATCCTTCTTCCTGTTTATTGTCAGTATTCCCTAAAAAAGTACACTAAAGTAATATACAACCCTAAATTCTATTATAAAATATCAGTTGCCTCTGTGTTTGAAGTTTCCATAAATGAAGTAATAATTTTGGATACTTTTGTATTTGAATTATTTGATTCTTTATTATGTGTTATATCTATCCATATTGTTATATATAGATATAGCTTGTAGGTTTTCAACTACTTATAGTGTACAATGCTACACATGTACAAGTTTATTTCTTCTACTGTTGGTGAGAATTTGTGTTTTTGCTATTTTAGGTTATTATGACCAGTGCTGCTGTGAATGTTCTTAAACACAGTGTGTGGTGAAAATATACACTTGACCCTTGAACAATGCAGGGGTTAGGATCACTGACCCCTCCATGCAGTTGAAAATTGCATGTAACTTTTGACTCTCCTGAAACTTAGCTACTAATTGCTTACTATTGACTGGGAGCATTAGCAATAACATACACAGTCAATGTACAAATATTTTGTATGTTCTATTAATATATGCATATGACTGTATTCTTACTACAAAGTCAGCTATAGAAAATAAATTATCAAGAAACATATAACAAAGGGAAAAGGCATTTATGCATATTATGGTGTTTATCAATAGCATCAGTTCAGTTCAGTTCAGTTCAGTCGCTCAGTCGTGTCCGACTCTTTGCGACCCCATGAATCGCAGCACGCCAGGCCTCCCTGTCCATCACCAACTCCCAGAGTTCACTCAGACTCACGTCCATTGAGTCCATGATGCCATCCAGCCATCTCATCCTCTGTCATCCCCTTCTCCTCCTGCCCCCAGTCCCTCCCAGCATCAGGGTCTTTTCCAATGAGTCAACTCTTTGCATGAGGTGGCCAAAGTACTGGAGTTACAGCTGTAGCATCATTCCTTCCAAAGAAATCCCAGGGCTGATCTCCTTCAGAATGGACTGGTTGGATCTCCTTGGAAAGAGTCTTCTCCAACACCACAGTTCAAAAGCATCAATTCTTCGGTTCTCAGCCTTCTTCACAGTCCAACTCTCACATCCATACATGACCACAGGAAAAACCATAGCCTTGACTAGATGGAGCTCAGTCGGCAAATAGCATAAATCTACATTATTTACAAGGTAAATTGTCTGTTGGTACCTACATTAATGTTACTTTATATGATACAAAATACTCTAAATGTTTTGCATGTTACTAACATTAGACATCAAAAGTGAAAGGATTTTGTCAAAAAGAAATTTGTGTATCACTTACAGGTGTAACAATTCGTGCATTGATAACAAAGAAGTGAAGATATGAGTGCTTTGTGGTAGCCCAGTGTAATTGATACAATTGCTTCATGGTAGCCTAGCCTCCACACTAATGAATGCATCATTATAAAATCCTTATGCCATATAGTATTACAGTCACATTTATAATACAGTATTGGAAACATTGTTATATTAAAAAAAATACTTAGCTATGATTATAGGTTGGCATGTAATTTTTTCAATTAAGAGACAGAAACATATTATATGCTAATCATTTATTTCTGCTCTAATTTTTATATTTCATTCCTTCTGCCAACATTAGGTTTCATTTCTATTTCTCTAATTGCTTTAGGTGTAAGGTTAGGTTGTTTTAGATTTACTTGTTTCCTGAGATAAACATTTCTTGCTATAAACTTTTCTCTTAGCACTGTTTTTGCTGTGTTCCATACGTTTTGGGTCATGGTGTTTTCATTTTCATTTCTCTCTAGGGATTTTCTTTTGTTAATGTCTTCTTTGATTTCTTCAGATATCCATTGGTTGTTTAGAAGCCTATTGCCTAACCTCCAAGTGTTTTGGTCTTTATATAGATTTTTTTCTTATCTTTTTTTTTTTTTAATTTTTACTTTATTTTACTTTACAATACTGTATTGGTTTTGCCATACATTGACATGAATCCACCACGGATGTACATGAGTTCCCAATCCTGAACCCCCCTCCCACCTCCCTTCCCCATATCATCTCTCTGGGTCATCCCAGTGCACCAGCCCCAAGCATCCTGTATCCTGTATCAAACCTAGACTGGAGATTCATTTTTCTTAGTTGTTTTTTAACTACATAGTATTATGTTGGAAAAGATGTTTGATATGACTTCAACTTTCCTAGATTTACTGAGGCTCAGTTTGTGGTCCAGCATGTGATTTACCTTGAATATTCCATGTGTACTTGAGAAGAATACGTTTTCTACTACTTTTGGATGAAATGCTCTATAAATAGCATCTAAGTTCATTTGGTCTAGTGTGTCATTTAAGGCCTGTGTTTGCATATTGATTTTCTCTCTGGATGACCCTCCATTGATGAACGTGGGATGTTAAAGTTCTCACTATTATTGCATTACTGTAGATTTTTCCTTTTACACCTGTTAGTATTTGCCTTACATGTTGACATGCTCCTATGATGGGTGCATATATATTTATAATTATTACATTTTCTTCTTGAATTGGCCCCTTAATCATTATGTAGTGTCCTTCTTTGTTTCTTGTAATAATCTTTATTTTATAGTCTATTTTGTCTGATATGAGTATCCTACAGATTTCTTTTGATTTCATTTTCATGGAATTCTTTTTTCCATCCCTTGACTTTAAGTCTGTACGTGTCCCTAGATTTGAAGTGGGTCTCTTGTAGACAATTTTTATATGGGCTGTTTTTGTATTCATTCAGTGAATCAATGTCTTTTGGTTGGAGCATTCAATACATTTACATTTGAGTTAATTATCGATATTTGTGTTCTTATTGCTATTTTGTTTACTGTTCTGGTTTTATTTTTGCAGGTCTTTTTTCTTCCTTTCCTGTTTTGTATTCTTATGATTTGATGATTAACTTTAGAGTTGTGTTTGGATTCCTTTTTCTTTTTTATGTGTGTATCTATTGTAGATTTTTGCTTTGCAGTTACCATCAGGTTTTGATATAGCAGTGTATACATTAAAAAGAGTTTTTTTTAATTGTTGGTCTTTATATTTCACATGCATTTCCAATATCCTACATTTGTATCCTTCCCTTCTTATGGTCTTTGGCTTTATATAGGTTTAAACACCCTTATGGCAGAAAGTGAAGAGGAGCTAAAAAGCCTCTTGATGAAAGTGAAAGAAGAGAGTGAAAAAGTTGACTTAAAGCTCAACATTCAGAAAACAAAGATCATGGCATCTGGTCCCATCACTTCATGGGAAATAAATGGGGAGACAGTGGAAACAGTATCAGACTTTATTTTGGGGGGGCTTCAAAATCACTGCAAATGGTGACTGCAGCCATAAAATTAAAAGATGCTAACTCTTTGGAAGAAAAGTTATGACCAACCTAGATAGCATATTGAAAAGCAGAGACATTATTTTGCTGACTAAGTTCCGTCTAGTCAAGGCTATGGTTTTTCCTGTGGTCATGTATGGATGTGAAAGTTGGACTGTGAAGAAAGCTGAGTGCTGAAGAATTGATGCTTTTGAACTGTGATGTTGGAGAAGACTCTTGAGAGTCCCTTGGACTGCAAGGAGATCCAACCAGTCCATTCTAAAGGAGATCAGCCCTGGGTGTTCTTTGGAAGGAATGATGCTAAAGCTGAAACTCCAGTACTTGGCCACCTCATGCGAAGAGCTGACACATTGGAAAAGACTCTGATGCTGGGAGGGATTGAGGGCAGGAGGAAAAGGGGACGACAGACGATGAGGTGGCTGGATAGCATCACCAACTCGATGGGCGTGAGTCTGAGTGAACTCCGGGAGTTGGTGATGGACAGGGAGGCCTGGCATGCTGCAATTCATGGGGTCACAAAGAGTCGGACACGACTGAGCGACTTAACTAAGCTGAAACCTATCTTTAATGTAGGTTTGCCTTTACTAGTGAGCTTTTCCATTCATAATTTCTAGTTATGACCTTTTCTTTTCCACCCAGAGAAATTCCTTAATATTCGTTCTAGACTGGCCTGGTGCTGCCAAATTCTCTTAACTTTTGCTTGTTTAGAAAGCTTTTGGTTTCTCCTTTGAATATGAATGAGTCTTGTTTGGTAGAGTATTCAAGGTAGTAGGTTCTTCTCTTTCATCAGTTTAAATATATTGTGTCACTTCCTTCTGCCCTTCAGAGTTTCTGCTAAGAAATCAGCTGATAACCCTATGGGTGCTCCCTTGTATATTATTCTTTGCTTTTCTCTTGCTGATTTTAATATTTTTTCTTTCTTTTGTCAGTTTGATTACTGTGTGTCTCAGCATGTTCCTCCATAATTTATCCTGCCTATGAATCCCTGTGCTTCCTGGACTTAGGTGACTTTTTCCTTTCCTAAGTTAGGGAAGTTTATAGCTGTCATTTCTCATATCCTTTGTCTCTTTTCTCCTTCTGAGACCCCTATAATATGCATGTTAGTGTGTTTAGTGTCCAAAATACCTTTTAGATGTTTTCATTCATTTTTATTCTGTTCCATGGCAGACATTTCTCCCATTCTATCCTCCAGGTCACTTCTCTTTTCTTCTGCTCATTTATTCTGTGATTCATTCCTTCTAGTTTACTTTCCATTTCAGTTATTATTTGTTCTTTAGCTTTATCTATGTCTTTGTTAAACATTTCTTGTCTCTTTTTAATCTGTGGCTCTATTTTTTTTTTTCTTTTCCTCCAGATCTGTAGAATTCATGCAACCAAATCCCATTGGCCTTCAAAGCCCGATTCTCTGGGAGCTCCCCCTCCCATTGCCAGACCCTTAGGCTGGGCAGCCTGATGTGGGACTCATAACTTGAACTCCTGTGGGAGAACTTCAGTGATACAATTATTGTCCAGCTTGTGGGTTGCCTACATAACAGATGTGGAATTTCATTTTATCATGATTGCATCCCTACTACCATCTCATCATGGCTGCTTCTTTGTCTTTGGATGTAGATTATCTTTTTTTGGTCAGTTCTAGGATTTTTTTTTTTTTTGTAAATAGTTTTTTACCAAAAAAGTGAGGTCACATTTTTCCATTCTGCCAGCTTGTTCTTGCCTCTATCTAAATTCACTTATTAATACTGAACAAGTATTGGGGATTTTTTTTATACATTAATCATTTTGGCTGCAAATAATAATTATTCTACTTTCTCCACTCCAATTATTTTATCTTAATGTTTCTTGTCTCTTTTTATGAACTAAGAATTCTAAACAATGCTGAATATAGTTAATCAAAAGAGGAATCTTGGTCTCATTCCTCATCTCATGAGACACTTTCAACATCTTATCATAATTTTAAGTTTATCATTACTTCCCATTATTCATCAAATTAAGGAAGTTAGTGTCAAACACTTGCTTTTTAATTTTTTTTAAATTTTCATGAATACTCATTGAATCTTGTCATGCCCCTATTCCTCTGATACAATGATTACATCATTTTGTTATTGTTATTAATTTCATGAATTAGTTAGTTTGATATTTTGAAGAAAAATTATTCCTGCATAATAGGAATAAATCCTAGATGAATTAAATTTTTAGGAAATATATAGTCAATTTCTATCTTTGTAAGTGCCTTTTTAAATTTTGATATAAATTTTGATACTGACTTCCTAAAGTTAGTTGTAAATGACTTCCTCTTGTTATAATCAGAAGACTTGATAAAAAGCTTGCTGATAATTAAATATTTAGAAGAATTCAGATAAAGACTTTGAGCCTGAAGTATGTATTTAAACCCAAACTTAAATATTTAATTTTTAAAATAAATATGAAATTGCTGAGAATATTTTTGTGTTTGCTTGAATATTTTTTATAAAGGACTGTGTTGTTGGTATAAATTGTTAAAATTATTAGCAATTCAGTTATTATATGTTGTACTATATTACCCATGATATTAACTTTTCAGCGCTTACTGATACATTTGCCAGTAAGTGTCAGGAAATTAGAGAATACTTACTTTCTCTACTGCTTGAGAGATGATTCAAAAATAGAAGCAAACAAAACTATAGAGTGAGTAAAGAATTCAGTAGTTTTCAGGGGTTACAGGGAGCAGATGTGAAGGATTTAGTAGGTGAATCTTAGGTGAATCATAGAGAATATTTTTACGGAGGTAAAACCATTTTGTATGATACCATTATGGTGAGTACAAGAAATTAAACATTCATCAAAACCCATAGGATTTACAGCATAAAGTATGCTTTAATTTATGCAAATACTTTCCTCCCAAAGATCATTTAGGAAGTTAAGGAAGTTCAAGATTGAGCAGAGAATGATAAAACAATCTAACTGCTACTGCTACTGCTGCTAAGTCCCTTCAGTCATGTCCGACTCTGTGCGACCCCATAGACGGCAGCCCACCAGGCTCCCCCCTCCCTGGGATTCTCCAGCCAAGAACACTGAAGTGGGTTGCCATTTCCTTCTCCAATGCATGAAAGTGAAAAGTGAAAGTGAAGTCCCTCAGTCCTGTCTGACTCCTAGTGACTCCATGGACCACAGCCCACCAGGCTCCTCCGTCCAAAGGATTTTCCAGGCAAGAGTACTGGAGTGGGCTGCCATTGCCTTTTCCAAAAAGAAAGAAAGTCGCTCAGTCGTGTCCGACTCTTTGCGATCCTATAGACTGTTAGCCCGCCAGGCTCCTCTGTCCATGGAATTCTCCAGGCAATAATACTGGAGTGGGTTGCCATTTCCTTCTCCAGGGGATCTTCCCGACCCAGGGATCAAACCGCAGTCTCACCATTGCAGGCAGACGCTTTAACCGCTGAGCCATCAGGGAAGCCTTCTCCAAACATGTTTATAAATATATGAAACAATCTCACAGAAGGCAAGGAGGAGAAAGATGCTGAACTATGTGACTGTGGAAAAAAGTAAAAACTGTAAAAAAGCAAAGGCAAAAGAAACTATAAAGCATTATATTCTAGTTGATAATTTCCTCCCCACACCCCAACAGGGATACAGACTAACAATTCTGAAACCACTATACAGTACACATATTCTAGAATTAAATAAATGTATGATGGATGGTAGGGGCTAGGTCTCATCACTGAAGTAAGAGATTGCACAAAAGCCCTAAGGGGAGGCTAAAATGATCCATGGTAATGGAACAAGGTTGGAAACAATAGTAGGAATTCATGTTTAGCTAAATATAGCTGCAAACCATTCCTATAGACATATTTTTAGATATTTTATATATTCGTAAGTATATATATTTATATATCCTTTATGTAAAGGATAATGTAAACACACACACATACACACACACACACACATATATATATATATATATATATATATATATTTCAATCCACTGAAAGAGCCTAAATGCAATGGCACTCCAATAATAATTATTATAACTAGTGCCCAGATTTTGGTTTCTAATACCATAAATACAAGAAATAAAGCAGAAATTCTTAGAGATATTCTGAATGGGGTATCACACTACTCAGCACAAAAATTTTAAATATATATATTTTTGTTGTTGTTTTGTTGCTAAGTCATGTCCAACTCATTTGCCAACCCATGGACTGAAGCCCACCATTTCCTCAAAATTCATGGGATTTCTTAGGCAAGAATAATGAAGTGGGTTGTCATTTCCTTCTCCAGGGGAACTTCCTGACTTAGGGATTGAACCCATGTCTCCTGCATTAGCAGGCAGATTCTTTACAATTGAGCCAAAGTGACCCCCCCAATCAAAATATTTTTTATAGGATAGGTAAATTTTATAGGATAAGTATATAAATGTAGATATAAATATTTGACCATAGATCATGTTGTTAGTTTGAATCTTGTTAGTTAGTTCTTGTTGGAAGGATGTAATCAAATTTAAGTATCAAAAATATTGATAATTGAGAAAGATCATAGACATTGTCAATAACTGTCCGGGAATCTGACATCGCATTCACTTATGAGGTTTATAAAATACTCTATCAAAAACACTTAAAATGGAAGGGCTTCTTGTATATGAATACTAACAGTCATTGAATTGAAAAGAGAAACCTAAAGACCTATTGAAATGAGTGCCAAATAGAAGCAATAGTTATGTTTAATATGAAATGAGTCTGATATTTAATATTTTATAAAAATGAAAAGATTTAGTACTACTGAAGTGTATGAGATTTTTCAAAAAGCTGGGAATTGTCCTTTAAATAAAAATTTGCTCATTAGTGATATTAATTAGATCAAATTGTAACCTTAGTTAACTAAATAGGAAAACAGGAATTTAGCAAGCTTTCAACCTATACTCAAAATTATTTAAAAAGCATATTCGACTGTAAAAATACAGAGTATCATTATTAATGAAAATAAAGGTTATGTGCGGTTTTACTAAGCATTGCGCACGTGTAGTCTCTCAGTCATGTCTGACTCTTGGCAACCCCTGGACTGTAGCCCACCAGACTCCACTGTCCATGTGATTTACCAGGCAAGAATACTGGAATGGGTTGCCATTTCCCACTCCAGGGGATCCTCCCAACCCATGGATCGAACTCGTATGTACTACATTGCAGGCAGATTCTGTAACACTGTGCCACCAGAGAAGCCCTTACTAAGCATTGAAGATATGTAAAGATTAACTGTCAGAAGCAAAAATAAATATATTTTTAAAAATTAGAAGATATATGGATGTTGGACATAATCTGCTCAGTTGCTTAGTCATATGTGACTGTGACCCTTTGAATGGTAGCCAGCCAACCTCCTCTGTCCATAGAATACTGGAATGGGTTGCCATTTCCCACTCCAGGGGATCCTCCCAACCCATGGATCGAACTCGTATGTACTACATTGCAGGCAGATTCTGTAACACTGTGCCACCAGAGAAGCCCTTACTAAGCATTGAAGATATGTAAAGATTAACTGTCAGAAGCAAAAATAAATATATTTTAAAAAATTAGAAGATATATGGATGTTGGACATAATCTGCTCAGTTGCTTAGTCATATGTGACTGTGACCCTTTGAATGGTAGCCAGCCAACCTCCTCTGTCCATGGGATTTCCTAGGCAAGACTACTGTAATGGGTTGATTTTCTCTTATCCAGGGGATCTTCTTATCACAGGGATTGAACCTGTGCCTCCTACATTGGCAGGTGGGTTCTTTACCACTAGTACCACCAGCAGACTAAGGTCCATAGGGTTTCAAAGAGTCAGGCAAGACTGAAGTGACCGAGCATGCATGAGTGCAAGCACATACATACATAAAAGTTGCATGCCATATACTCCATCCATTAAAAAAGTTACATGCAATGATTTTTAATTAATTCATAGTGCTGTACAACTATCAATGTGATCTAGTATAGAATATTATATCATTCCTGAAAGAAACTCAGTACCCACTAATAGTAATTTCCATCTTTCTCCCCATCAATCCTAATCAACCACTANGAGTGACTGAACTGAACTGAAGTAATGCTTTTACAAATATTTGTCCATATATTTCAGTATTTGTCTTCATTTTTCTTAGTTTTATGTTTAAGCTTGAAATTGCTGAGTCATGTAGTAAATCTATTTTTAATTATTTAAAAAACTGCCAAATTGTGTTACATATAACCACACAATTTTACATTACCTCTAGTAATATATGAGGATGGCAAACACTCCACATACTAGTCAACATATATTATTACCTGGCTTTTAGATTATAGACATCTCAACGAGGATCGAATGGTATCTCTTTTTTAAAATTTTTATTTTCCTAATGACTAAGGTTGTTGAGTATATTTTCAGTTCTTCACCCAACATATTTCTTATTTGGAGAAATAATCTTCATATATTTTGACAATTTTGTATTTTAAAATTTGTCTTTGTCTGTTGTTTCAGTTGCTAAGTCATGTTCGACTCTTTGTGACCACATGGGCTGCAGCTGACTAGGCCTCCCTGACTTGCATCATCTCCCAAAGTTTGCTCAAACCCATGTCCATTGAGTCAGTGATACCATCCAACCATCTCATCTTCTGTCATCCCCTTCTTCTCCTGTCTTCAATCTTTCCCAGCATCAGGGTCTTTTCCAATGAGTCGGTTCTTCACACTAGGTGGCCAAAGTATTGGAGTTTCAGCTTCAGCATTAGTCCTACTAATGAATATTCAGGGTTGATTTCCTTTAAGATTGACTGGTTTGATCTCCTTACTGTCCAAGGGACTCTCAAGAGCCTTCTCCAGTACCACAGTTAGAAAGCAGCAATTCTTACCATTGAGTCAGTGATACCATCCAACCATCTCATCTTCTGTCATCCCCTTCTTCTCCTGTCTTCAATCTTTCCCAGCATCAGGGTCTTTTCCAATGAGTCGGTTCTTCACACTAGGTGGCCAAAGTATTGGAGTTTCAGCTTCAGCATTAGTCCTACTAATGAATATTCAGGGTTGATTTCCTTTAAGATTGACTGGTTTGATCTCCTTGCTGTCCAAGGGACTCTCAAGAGCCTTCTCCAGTACCACAGTTAGAAAGCAGCAATTCTTTGGTGCTCAGCCTTCTTTATGGTCCAACTCTCACATTTGTATGTAAATATTGGAAAAACCATACTTTGACTATACAGACCTTTGTCGACAAATTGATGTCTCCTGCCTTATTGAGTTGTAAACATTCCTTATATATCCTAGACACCAATCTCTTATTAGATATATAAATTGCACACATTTTTTTCTACCATTCTTGGGATGCATTTTCATGCTATTGACATATTTTGCAGCATAAATTTTTAAATGTGTAGCCCAATTTATGTATTTTATTTTCTTTTATTACTTGCCTATTGGTGTCATATCTAAGGAGCCATCACCTAACCCAAAATCCAAGGTGACAAAGATGTACCCCAAATTTTATTCTAGGAGTTTTATAGTTTTAACTCTTATAAATTGTTGTAGGTCTTACAAGTTCATTTTGATTTAATTCTAATATATGATTTGAGGTAGAGGTCTTGTACCAGCACCATTTTTTTTTTTTTTTTTGGTGGTGGGGGGAGACCACTATTCTTTACTCAATTGAATTGTCTTAGCACCCTTATTAAGAATTAATTGACCTTAGACATACTTGCTATTTCTGGACTATCATTTTTCCCCCCAATGATCTATCCTTACATCAGGACTACCCTGTCTTAATTATGTGGCTACATAATCAGTTTTGTAATCAGGACTTAATTCCTCTGTTTTTTTTTTTTTAATTTCTAGTAACCTGATAAAAAGAATTTCTGAAAAAAATAAAAACCAATTGAGGTTACATAGACTAAGCTGAATATATAAATCAGTTTGGAGAGTAAAATCATGTTCAATGTATTACCTTCTGATTCATGTCTTTTTTGTTTTCTGAGAAATGAATCTTCTTAGCTTTCTTTTAGCAATTGTTTTATAGTTATTAGATGTTTTTCAGTCCATCTATTAATTTTTCTCCTAGTATTTCATTCTTCATTCTTTGTAATACTTTGCAAGTTACTGTTTACTTTTCATTGATGGTGTGTTTATTGCTAGTTTATATGAACACAATGGATTTTATTTACTTTCATCCTACAACTTTGCTAAAGTACTCTGCAAGTTTCTAAACTAAGTCCTGATAGTTTTTTATTGTTTTCTTTAAGATTTGCTGTATAGAATATCATGTCTTCTGTGAATAGAGATTTTTTTTCTTTTTACTTCTTTTCTATTCTAAGTGTCTCATTTTTTTATGTCTAATTACTCTGGATATATCCTTCAGTGAATGCTGAATGAAAGTGGAGAGTAGGCATCCATTAATTGTTCCTAATCTTAAGAAAGAAACATTCTTTCACCTTTAATATTAGATGAGGATTTTCTTAGATGCCTTTTAAATTGTTGATGACGTCTCTATATTTCTAGTGTTTTGACTGTTTCTTTTCTTTCAATGAAAGCTTTTCAGATTTTGTCAAAATCTATTTCTACATCTATAGATATATAACCAATCGTGAGATCCCTGTAATCTATACTGTTAATACAGCATATTAAATGAATTATTTTCTAGATGTTTACACAACTTTGCATACCTGGTATAATCCCATTTTGTCGTGATGTATACTTTTTATTACATATTGATGGATTGTATTTGCTAGTATGTTGTTGAGGATGTCAATGTGTTCATATTCATGTGAATTATAGATCAATAGACTTCTCTTCTTGTGCATATTTTTCTGATTTTGGTATTGAGGTAATATGGACCTCATAGAATGCATTGGGGAGTGCTTGTGCTTATTCTGTATTTTGGAAGGATTTGTGAAAGATTGGCATTAATTATGTTTTAAGTTGCAGAATTCACTACATCTGGAACTGAGATTTTTTTTATATATTTAAATTATTAATTCAGCATTTGTAACTAGTATAAGTTTAATTAGATTTCCTGTATCTACTTGTTTTATAAAAGGGAGGCTTTGTCCTCTCTTCCACAGCTGCCTGAATTACAGTTTTTAAAACTCAAGAGCTAAGGAGAGGGTGAGAATACTAATAGCCTACTCCTCCAGGGATGCAAATATAAACCTATATTGGGTGTTGGGGTAAGTGGGAACTTCATCTTCATGAATATATCCACCCAGAATAAAGCTTCCATCACACCGAGGTGGGAATCAAGTTGGGAAACTGTTCATGGCTCAAATGTTAACAAACTCTCAAGATCCTTACTGAGGGTTCATAGATTTTCTTGAATAAACACTTCTCCATATATTGTTTACCCTTAGAAAGTTTCCACAGACTTTAAATACTTAGTATTTGTGTTAAATAATATTGCTACCAGGCTTCCTTGATGACTCAGATGGTAAAGTGTCGGCCTGCAATGCAGGAGACCGGAGTTCAATTCCTGAGTCAAGAAGATCCCCTGGAGAAGGAAATGGCAATCCACTCCAGCACTCTTCCCTGGAAAATCCTATGGAGCAGAGGAGCCTGATAGGCTACAGTCCATGGGGTCACAAAGAGTCGGACATGACTGAGAGGCTTCACTTTCACTTTTATATAATATTACCGAGTAAATTATTGTTTCATTGGGGAAGTCTATTGAGTCCCTCTTATCACCATTCTGCCCCACAACCATTTTTAAAGGCAGAATCCTATAAGATTAAACTAGGCATATTTCAGAAAATATCAATGAACATTTCCAGTATGATTCTTAAAAGTTATTTCTTTATTTCTTTAATGACCTGCATATATGTAAGTTTAAGATCTTTGGTGGTGTTGTTACACAAAGAGTCGGACATGACTGAGAGGCTTCACTTTCACTTTTATATAATATTACCGAGTAAATTATTGTTTCATTGGGGAAGTCTATTGAGTCCCTCTTATCACCATTCTGCCCCACAACCATTTTTAAAGGCAGAATCCTATAAGATTAAACTAGGCATATTTCAGAAAATATCAATGAACATTTCCAGTATGATTCTTAAAAGTTATTTCTTTATTTCTTTAATGACCTGCATATATGTAAGTTTAAGATCTTTGGTGGTGTTGTTCAGTCACTAAGTCATATCTGATTCTTCGTGATCCCATGGACTGCAGCATGCCAGGCTCCTTTGTCCTCCACTATCTCCTGGAGTTTGTTCAAATCCATTTCCATTTAGTCAGTGATGCCATCTAACCATCTCCTCTGTCACCCTCTTCTCTTCCCTCAATCTTTCCCAGCATCAGAGTTTTTCCAGTGAGCCAGATCTTCTCATCAGGTGGCCAAAGTATTGGACTTCAGCTTCAACATCAGTCCTTCCAATGGATATTTAGGACTGACTTGGTTTAGGATTCACTGGTTTGACCTCCTTGCAGTCCAAGGGACTCACAAGTGTCTTCTCCGGCACCACTATTCAAAAGCTTCAATTCTTTCATGCTCAGCCTTCTTTATGGTCCAACTCTCACATCTGTTCATAACTACTGGATAAACCATAGCTTAGACTCTACAGACCTTTGTGAGCAAAGGGATGTCTCTGCTTTTTAATACTCTGTCTAGGTTTGTCATAACTTTCCTTCCAAGGAGCAAGCATCTTTTAATTTCATGGCTACAGTCACCATCTGCAGTGATTTTGAGTTCAATAAAACAAAATCTATCACTATTTCCACTTTTTCCCTGTTTGCCATGAAGTGATGGGACCAGATACCATGATCTTACGTTTTTTATTGTTGAATTTCAAGCCAGCTTTTTCACTTTCTTCTTTCACCCTCATCAAGAGTCTCTTCAGTTCCTTGGTATTAGAATGCCATTAATTCTACTTGAAATGAAAACCTATAAAGGAAAAATTGTATCATCATGCCTCATATANATTGTTTCATTGGGAAGTCTATTGAGTCCCTCTTATCACCATTCTGCCCCACAACCACTTTTAAAGGCAGAATCCTATAAGATATTAAACTAGGCATATTTCAGAAAATATCAAAGAACATTTCCAGTATGATTCTTAAAAGTTATTTCTTTATTTCTTTAATGACCTGCATATATGTAAGTTTAAGATCTTTGGTGGTGTTGTTCAGTCACTAAGTCATATCTGATTCTTTGTGATCCCATGGACTGCAGCATGCCAGGCTCCTTTGTCCTCCACTATCTCCTGGAGTTTGTTCAAATCCATTTCCATTTAGTCAGTGATGCCATCTAACCATCTCCTCTGTCACCCTCTTCTCTTCTCTCAATCTTTCCCAGCATCAGAGTTTTTCCAGTGAGCCAGATCTTCTCATCAGGTGGCCAAAGTATTGGACTTCAGCTTCAGCATCAGTTCTTCCAATAGATATTCAGGACTGACTTGATTTAGAATTCACTGGTTTGACCTCCTTGCAGTCCAAGGGACTCACAAGTGTCTTCTCCAGCACCACTATTCAAAAGCTTAAATTCTTTCATGCTCAGCCTTCTTTATGGTACAACTCTCACATCTGTTCATAACTACTGGATAAACCATAGCTTAGACTCTACAGACCTTTGTGAGCAAAGGGATGTCTCTGCTTTTTAATACTCTGTCTAGGTTTGTCATAACTTTCCTTCCAAGGAGCAAGCATCTTTTAATTTCATGGCTACAGTCACCATCTGCAGTGATTTTGAGTTCAATAAAACAAAATCTATCACTGTTTCCACTTTTTCCCTGTTTGCCATGAAGTGATGGGACCAGATACCATGATCTTACGTTTTTTATTGTTGAATTTCAAGCCAGCTTTTTCACTTTCTTCTTTCACCCTCATCAAGAGTCTCTTCAGTTCCTTGGTATTAGAATGCCATTAATTCTACTTGAAATGAAAACCTATAAAGGAAAAATTGTATCATCATGCCTCATATACATTTACTTCTTCTACAGTGAAAAATTTAATGAAATATTCTTTAAGCACAAATTCCCATTTACAATCATTTAACATAATTTAATTATAATCTTTAAACACTAAAATTATAATGCCATTCAGCATAACAATGAAAACATAGTATATAGAATCTAAAAACTTAAATAAAATCCCAAAGTCTATATACATTTATAAAAATGTCTGTTATAAATTTAAACCTTCAAGTGATATTAAAAAATTCTAAGATCATATGCATTATACTTCAGTTATTCTTAATTAATTTTTAAATTTTAATTGGAGGCTAATTACTTTAACATGAATCAGCCATGGATGTACATATGTCCCCCATCTTACCTCCCTCTTATCTCCTAGCTCCACTCCTACCCCCCTCCCCATCCCATCCCTCAGGGTCATCCCAGTGCACTGGCCCTGTCCGCCCTGTCTCGTACATTGAACATGGACCGGTGATCTGTTTCATATATGGTAATATACATGTTTCAATGCTATTCTCTCAAATCATCCCACCCTCGCCTTCTCCCACAGAGTCCAATAGTCTGTGCTTTATGTCTGTGCTCTTTTTCTGTCTCTCATCATTACCATAATACTTTAGTTTTAAATGTAGACTTAGAATTTTTTAATATAGTATTATATTCACAAAAGAAAAATAAAAGTCTATTAAAAAGAACAGCAAAAACTTAAAATTATTTATAGTATATAGTCTGAAATACTAAAGCCAGACTTACATGTGCAAATAGGTAATAATAAGCACAAATCTTTCCTAACATTCAGGCTCTTCTGTCCATGGAATTCTCCAGACAAGAATACTGGAGTGGGTTGCCATTTTCTTATCCAACATTAGATAAAGTGGTTTCAAAATTAACTCATATAAAACTCTATCTCACAGATAAAATACCGAGTCAATATACACTATCTAGATAAGTTATAGTAAATATCATTACACATAATTTTCAATTTCAAACATATTCTGTATTGACAAAAATAACACCTATGAATTAATAAATCACTATGAAAAAGATAAAATTATAGCAAATAATACATGTGGCATATTTTTTTCTTTAACAGTAGACATGGCCCAGTGTTTCTTGAATATCATAAAATATTTTAGATATTTCATATACAACCACTGCCCCTCCCCACCCATTATAACCCCTATTTTTTAATCTATACCTGAAATAAGTATACTTGATTGAATCACTGTGCACCTGGAGTTTGAATATTACTATTTAACATCTCAACCCCAGTGAGTGACAAATATTTGATGAGTATCTCAAATTCTCCAAGTCTTATAGAATGAACATCTTTGGTGATCTGTTCCACTTGTAACTATTTATTCACTATAAAAGGTTTTATCCCTTTGGAATTTCATAAGAGGACATGTTTCCCTGAGTATTTGGGGAAGTTATATTCCTAGAATCATCTAACCAATAGCCCCACAAAACAATTTGTCTTGCTTTTTGATTGACATCAAGAGCCCAATTTATACCTACAAAAGAAGAATCTAACAGTCACATGCTACGAGCGAAATGACATAGAGACAGACAGACAGACAGGACAGACACGCACACACAACTCCGGCTGGAGGAAAAAGAGGACCACGCGGTGGTCCGTGGTTTATTTATATAGCTCTCTGTTTCCCCATTCCAATCTACATGACTAAGCCCTTTTATTACAGCGCATGTGCAGAGACGTGATCCAATAGCAGAGCAGAAGGGAATGAAGCTTTTGTTTATTCTTAGAGTCTGTTCAGGGCCTCCTTTCCTCAAGATCAGGAGGGAGGTTCCCTCGCTCTACAAGGGACTCTTAATCTCAAGGCTGTGTCCAGACTCCGTAGCAGAAGAAGCCCCGCATGCAGGAATCTTTCCTGCCTGAGTGGAGAGTTGCTCACGTTGGAACATCACTTCCCTATCCTGGTTACATTAGCTTCCTTCAGTCACACAAAAGTTGTAAACAATTTTGCTGGAGCTTTAGGAATATTTTCTTTGGGTGTTTTTGTGGCAGATACTTTCTTGCATCTTGATAATTTTAGTGGAAGGATTTTCCTTAATGTATTCACTTAACAAAAATGTACTATTGGCAAGATTAATATATATGATAGTTTTACACCACTTTTACATTGGTTGTACTATTGAGAGCTGGTTTTATATTTAATTTGATGATTTTATATATAGAAAATTCTACCCTTTGACAAGTTAGTATTATTGGTGAAATGAACAAGATTGAAGAATTGAAAAATATGTAAATTTAAATAAGTAAAGAGAAAACTATGGCCAAATGGATGATTTTTAAATGTGTATGACATATAGGTGAATGTATTTCCAGTGATCTTTGCCAAAAGTTGGCTTCTCCAAGTGGTAATTTACTTTTAGTGAAGATTTTTTGATTTTGCAAATTTATGCCATGTGAAGTATGTTTCTAAAAACATTGTAGGGTATAAGGCATAATTTAGCTAATTGTAGTTTTCAAACTTGTCTTCAGCCTAGCAAGACCTCTAACAGTTTATCTCTCAGAGACCATTTGGATTGGAGACTTCTTTGGCCTATACCCCTTGATCTCCTCTGAAACATTGTCTCCTGAATTCAGCTGAAATTAGACAATGAAGTATAAAAGAAAAATACATGAAAAATGTGTTTATACATACAGTAATCATTGAACTATGGCCAATAAGCCTAATGAGTCATATGTCTTAAGAACTAAGGTAATTTTTATCATTTATACATGTGTCTGTATTGATACAAATTATGAGAGGAACGTGCACTAGAAACTG
Organism: Aepyceros melampus; assembly: GCA_006408695.1. Classification (NCBI taxonomy): domain Eukaryota; kingdom Metazoa; phylum Chordata; class Mammalia; order Artiodactyla; family Bovidae; genus Aepyceros; species Aepyceros melampus. Next base: position 149,589 of record SJXQ01004067.1, on the reverse strand, counting down.
TAGTAGCCAAAAAGACTAAATTATTAATTATGTAGCCTTTTATAGTAAAATTTGATAACCAGTGATATATAGTTAAGCAATAGCAAGTCATGTGGTAAAAGTAAAGCAAATTAATGTCAAAATAGTTACTAGATTTATGTTTCCAAAATAAAGAGTCTAATGACCTTAAATAAAAACTAAAGTTTAGTTATTTACCAAATATTGCATCTTGTAACCAAAAATCAATTTATTAAATACAAAATTTGGGCCTGATTACCTTATGCTAAGGACATGGAACAACAGACTGGTTCCAAATAGGAAAAGGAGTACGTTAAGGCTTTATTTTGTCACCCTGCTCATTTAACTTATATGCAGAATACATCATGAAAAACGCTGGACTAGAAGAAACACAAGCTGGAATCAAGATTACCAGGAGAAATATCAATAACGTCAGATATGCAGATATGAGAAATCTATATGCAGGTCAGGAAACAACAGTTAGAACTGGACATGGAACAACAGACTGGTTCCAAATAGGAAAAGGTATACGTCAAAGCTGTATATTGTCACCCTGCTCATTTAACTTCTATGCAGAGTACATAATGAAAAACGCTGGACTGGGAGAAACACAAGCTGGAATCAAGATTACTGGGAGAAATATCAATAACGTCAGATATGCAGATGACACCACCCTTATGGCAGAAAGTGAAGAGGAATTAAACAGCCTCTTGATGAAAGTGAAAGAGGAGAGTGAAAAAGTTGGCTTAAAGCTCAACATTCAGAAAACGAAGATCATGGCATCTGGTCCCATCACTTCATGGGAAATAGATGGGGAAACAGTGGAAATAGTGTCATTTTTCTGGTCTCCAAAATCATTGCAGATGGTGAATGCAGCCATGAAATTAAAAGACACTTAATCTTTGGAAGAAAAATTATGACCAACCTAGATAGTATATTCAAAAGCAGAGACATTACTTTGATGACTAAGGTCCATCTAGTCAAGGCTATGGTTTTTCCAGTAGTCATGTATGGATGTGACAGTTGGACTGTGAAGAAGGCTGAGCACCGAAGAATTGATGCTTTTGAACTGTGGTGTTGGAGATACTCTTGAGAGTCCCTTGGACCACAAGGAGATCCAACCAGTCCATTCTGAAGGAGATCAGCCCTGGGATTTCTTTGGAAGGAATGATGTTAAAGCTGAAACTCCAATACTTTTGCCATCTCATGCGAAGAGTTTACTCATTGGAAAAGACCCTGATGCTGGGAGGGATTGGGGGGAGGAGCAGAAGGGTACGACCGAGGATAAGATGGCTGGAGGGCATCACTGACTCGATGGATGTGAGTCTGACTGAACTCCGGGAGATGGTGATAGACAGATTGCCCTGGCATGCTGAAATTCTTTGGGTAGCAAAGAGTCGGACACGCCTGAGAGACTGAACTGAACTGAACTGAAACAATCATGTGCGTCGTGCCAGGAGTTTGGATAAACTGTCACACAAACTAGTCGGCTCGCAGATAGGTTTGACCTGAGACACCCTTGTCACACCCAAGGCAGAGAATTAGCAACAATTATTGGCGCAACAAATGAAAAATTCTTCACCAATATAATTCCTAACCAACCCACTATACTAATAATTGCTAACTTCCCAAAAGAATCTGCCTTTAGGAAATCTAAAACATCTCGTGCCTCTCACAGTTAGGAGGCTGTAAACAATCACATGTGGCCAGACAAACCTGTATAGGAAGGCTAGATAACCTTCAGAGGAGTTCAAAAGTTGAAACACTCCTGTCACGCCCAGGAATTTTTATTGACTTGGAGCTGTAAGATAACTCCTTCTCTGAGAGAGGTAATGGGGGTAAGCCCCCCGTAAAGTCAGAGGTATAGGTGAGAGCATAAAACAGGAAAGTAGGTAGACTCTGGTTTTGTGGGTAATGCTCGGGAACAGGGGGTTTCCTGAGGCTCGATCCCGCCTTTGCATATGCCAAAGCCTCCTTTCTCATGACCTTTGCCATGGGCGGAGTTCCTCAGGCTGGTTCCCGGCGTATTTTGAAATATTTGACTCAGAAAATCTTCATTAACAGTGAAATGAACATTCCATACAAGCTTCACCCCTTCACCCATATTTGAGAATTTTGACCAGTTGAAACACTTAAAACTAGCTTTTATATATTGTAGAACTCTCCCATTATTTTAATCACTTACTTATTGTCACAATAAAATGATTTCATTGTGTCCTATATTCTTCCCTTTCACCACTCTAGAATCTGCCACTGTTGATGCTAGTTTTTTCATTACTATTAAGATATAGATTGTATCATATAATGTCATTGTGTGTTGAGAATTATATTTCTTATTCCAACTCAAAAATATAACTTTTTTCCATTTTATTTTTTTATGGTTTCTCACATAGGGAAACACCTGATCCCACTAGAAAGCAGTATATTACACATTTGTTCAATCCAGTAATAAGATGGAAATACTTTCAAAATTTCTACACTATTAAAAAAAACTTCCTAAAGTACAAAGTATCTTTGTGATACTTTTCCTTTTCCCCTTAAATTATATCCTGCTAGGATTATATAATTAAAATACAGTGTTAAAACTATTTAATTGCTTTAAATGGTTCCTTTTTAAAACTCTGTGGTAAATTTAAAATTTTATGTGAAATTATACTCAAATATTTTAAATTTCATATCAATGAGGTTTTCTCTTTTTTTCTCCATCTTTGTTTATTGATATTTTTATATATTTAAAACATAATTCCCCAAACTGTACTGACTGGTATACTTCAAGCAGTATCTCTTGTCTTATCTCTTTCAGGCTAGCCCCATCTATCATGGTAGATAAATACATTCATTCCTGATTATTCTTATTATGAAAGCATAAGGAAATGGACACATTAAAAAATAAACAAAAAACAAAACAAAACAAAAAAAACCTACCACACTCTTTTTTGTTTAGTTATCTATTTTTACACAAATGAGGGCTTACAGTGTACAGTCTTTCCCTTTAACAACATATTCTGGAGTTCTGGCTGTAGTTCACTTTTATTAAAAAAAAAAAAGCATTGCATGTCTGTTTTTGTCATCCTCTTCATTAATGCATGTGCATATCTTTTATCTACAGTCTTGTAAAAGAGTATGCTGTCAAATTTTCAATTTTTTCCCTAGTTGATGAGAAATAAAATCTGTGTCACTATATTTTGTATTTCACTTGTCATTGAATCTAATCTTTATGTTTCAGACTCAGCTCATATTTTTTGACCAGGTGTTTTATTTCTTTTACTTTAAACATATTAATATTTTATGATCAGACTTATCATCTGCCTTTTTATTATTCATGTTTCATGTCAAAAAGTTTAGCTTAGTTTAGTTATGATTGTCACTCATTTTCTTAATACATCAAATATTTGAATCATACTTATACTCTCCAAAGTTTTTTCTAGTAATTGTGCAATTTTATGGGTTTTTTTTTTTTTGTACTTATATTTCTAATCTATCTAGATTGTTTTGGTGCATAATGTGAGATACGATTTAATTTTTTCCTAACTGGCCATATATTTTTCTAAAACAGTTTCTTAGAGTCCATTTTTGCTCCAGTGATTAGAGATGCCACCTTTATCAAATGCTGAATCTTCATGTATATTGGGATATACAAGTGAATTTTCTGTTTTATAAAATTACTTATTTGTTATTTCAAAATTCACCTTCATTTCCCCTTTTTGCCTGCAGGCCAATGGTCAGACCTCAATATTGTTTGTACTCTGTACTCTGAGAGGAAGAGGGTACATTTGAAATGGTTGGCTAATATAGTTCAATAGGACCTGGTGGATATGCTTTGAATTGATTAATAAGTTTTGTTTTTTTTTTTTTATCATTCATGGAAGGCTAAATAGGATATAAATTATTGACACAAGAGCCCTCTCTCACGATTAGAGTTTCACAATTGTGGCATGAATTTTTGAACTTAGTATTCATCTATATCTGAGAATGTTTCCTTGAAGCTTGTAAACAAAGAACGCCGATAAGAGATGAAGTAAAGATTCCTGTACTATCACTGAAGCATATTTAGGACGATTCAGAAGGCTTGAGATGGCAGACTAAAGTGTTAATTGTTTTTGTGTTGTGAAGCCCATAGCCCACATCGGTACATATCCACCAAGAGATCATAGAGCACATCTTTTTAAAGAAGTTAAAATCAACTTGTGGGACTCACTCTAGATTTTGAAAATATATTATGACTGTCCTCTGTAGGTGGAGGTTAACCAGAGATAGAGCCATTGGAAAGGTCTTCCTAGAATTTTAGAGTGGCCAATGAGCATTATTAACCTATAGAACTACTGTGAAAATATTTATAGTAATACAAAGCAGACTGCAATTGCAACTAGGCGTCTTCAACTCATAAGGATGGCTGGTGATGGTTGCTGTATTCACAGGTGACTTCCAACTAATAAAACACAAAAGTAATAGCTTGTCACATTGTATTTGCCTAAGTATCTGTTCACTTACATTTATTTTATATTTATTCAAAGTTCATGATAGAATTGGCATGATTATTTAAGTATAGACAAATTATAGGCATTTAGGGAATGGAGGTGCACCTTTGTGGAATGAATATTTTCCTGACATCAGCTACTGATTCAGTCAAAATTTATCAGTCAAAAGTTATAGATCAAGTGGAACACTGGATTCTGGAATTGTGAAATACACATACATATGCAAATAGGATCTTTTCCATATGATCTTGTCCTGAGATTGGCACATATGCAATTGCATATGTAATTGTTAATACATATGTAATTGTAAGTATATATGTATTGTAATTTATTAAGGCTTAAAAATTGTAACTCCAGTGTGTTTCAAGTAAAATAAACATGTATGTCTGTCATAGAAATTTTGGGAATAGTTTTTAGAAAAAAAAAAGTATTTGGCTTAGTACTTAAAGGATGAGTATAAGCTTTCAAACTTAACATATGGAAAATGGCTTTTAACGGAGTAATTCATTCTCATAAATTATAAGTATTTGATAATTTTAGTTTGTAAAGTTCAAAGTGCATAAATTCTGTACACCTTCTTTACATGGTGTTCCATGGTTATGTGTCCCAATTTTGAAGGAGAACCTTTGGGAATAAGGGTCAGATAATTGTACTTCAAATTTCAATCTGAAGGAAATTTATAAATAACCAGGTTTAGAACTAGACATCTAGACAACAATGCTAACAGATATAAATCAGATTAAAGAAATAGCAAGAGAAATGAGTGGCTCTCTATGACCTTAACTGCCTTGATCAATGCTAAGAAGAGTTAAGAGCCTGAGTATTTTCTTTGGTTTTCCTAGTTAATTTTCAGTAGCAATTGTCTTTGAAGTTTCATTAAAGCTTACTGTCCCAGTAGTCCTATCCTTTGAATTTCTTACTCCCTGATCACAACCACTGAGAACAATTTACTGTTCATAATGTACACACACACTTTTAGACAGATACAGAAAATTGGTTTAATAGGAGTGCATATGGAGAATTGAAATGACACTCAGACTTCAGGGTTAATCATGGTGCTTGGAGTAAAGTCCAACTACGATTTAAAAAGGTTAGATGCTAAATCTACATAATAGTTGTTTAAAATACATGTGATTAAACTCCAGGTGGCTCTGGACCAATGTGTACTGTACAAGTCCCTTCAGCTTTACACAAAAGAAGTAAAAATATTGTCAGAAGTTTTGCTGAAATCTAAGGGCAAACCAGTTGATTTTATATTTTATGTTTGCTGAGGGACAATTGATAAACCAAAGACATTAAATTGACATATATCGTAACATCAGGATCAGAGGCTCATTTTAGGACACATTTAAGTCTTAACATTTCTCTAGGAATTGCTCTGATTGTTCAGCTCCACTTTACTTAATGATATACAGTGAACTGAATTGCTTCAGGGAAATGAGAAAGCAACAACAACAACAAAAAATCTGTAGAAGATTCGATTATGTCCCTTGTCATAGCCTTACTCACTCAGTCATGTCCAACTCTTTGTGACCCCATAGACTGTAGCCCTCCAGGCTCCACTGTCCATGAGAATTCTCCAGGAAAGAATACTGGAATGTGATGCCACACTCTCCTCCAAAGGATTTTCCCAACCCAGGGATCAAACCTAAGTCTCCTACATTCCAGGCAGATTCTTTACCATTTGAGCCACTAGGGAAGCCTTGTTGTAGCCTAGTTTCTGAATAATGTTATACCTTGATTATGTAGTCTTTTGTCTCATGGTTTATCTACTATCAAGATAAAAAGCCATTCAGGGTGATATAAATCTCTACCACAGATTGGTAACACTTAGAGCTAGAACATTAAAAATAAATTATAATACTTGATTTTGAAATTTCTGTTTCCCTAGATTTATTGATTTTAAATCTAGTAAGTGAAAAAATTTTGTACATAAATGCATACATTTTTCTTAGTAATTATAATTCATATTTTGCTTTTTCTGATCATTTGGTTCAAGTCTTAAGTGGTAATGTCATTGCTACATGAATCTGTCCATTCAGAATCAATTTTACATATTTTAAAATGATATTTTGCAGAAAGATGTATAAAGTAAGTTACCGAAATTGAAAGCTTTATAAATAGTCCATTCTCATGTTTGCATTTAAAGCCCCCATGCATGCTGAGATTTTACGTACAGGCTGAGATTTTTATATTTAAGCAGATGATAAAATACAAGCCAACAACTGCACCAGTGAGTTGCTAAGCCACCAGAAAAAAAGTAAATTGTTCTAAGCTTAAAAACCAGTCAAGCTGTGAGCTGTGGAATCCATAAGCTGTGTATAAAATAAGGTCAGTGAATCATGATCTCACTCTGAACCAGAATCATTTGGATACACGTGAACATCAAGATGACTTGTTTGAAGCCCAAGAATTGGTGAAAATTACACATTACAATACAGTGCATATATGTAAAGGAAAAATGATTTTTTTATTAGATAAATGTACTTCCATGTGCAATCAGTGTCAGTTCTTAGCTTTATTTTTGCATATCCATAATATGACCTTTTAAATTGTAACTATTAAAATCTACAAAATAGAAGCACATTTTTTCAACCCAGTTCATTTCAGAAACTGTTCAGAAACACAGCATGATGATATATTACTAAGAGAGAATCTGTAAAAAATAATACATTTTTGGGTAGCAACATTATTTGGGAGTTACTATGAGCAGATGAGATCCTTTCAAATATTTTTGGAAAAAATAAATAAAATTTCTCTATCTTCTTAAGTTACATGACTTAAGCATGTTTTGTAAGGTTTAAATTCAAACCCAGTTCAGAATATAGTTTATCTATGAGAGCACAAATAACCACCCTATCTTGTGAAATGTAGCATGGTAAAAGGGATAGAAAACTCACAAAGTTTTGAAGTAAATTAAAATAATTTTTTGTATTTTATGATCACAGTACCTAGGACATAAAAGAAGGGCTAAATTTTAATAATAGGGAGCTAAATCTGAAAGAGCTTCCCTGGTAACTCAGTGGTAAAGAATCCACCTGCCAACGCAAAAGACATAGTTTTGATCTATGGTCAGGAAGATCCCCTGGAGAAGGAAACAGCAACCCACTCCAGTATTCTTGCTAGGAAATCCCGTGGACAGAGGAGCCTGAGGGCTCCATGGGGTAGCAAATGAGTTGGGCGTGATTTAGCAACTAAGCTACAACAATAAAACTTAAAGAACTCATTGGAAATTAAAATGTCATCCTGAGTTTCATAAGAGGAAAACCTACCACAGAACAATAACCCTATCAAGTACTAGTTTAAGTCCAAAGCATACACTAAATGATGCCACTTTGAAAAATAAAGGATGATGAATAACTGTTTGTAAACCCTAATGTTAACAATATAATTTTCTGTATAAAAAGACATGGGACTTGCTGATTTAGGGAATGAACCAAAAGGGACTAAACCATATGTAACAAGTTGAAATATTTATGATATTATATCTGGAAATAATATTTTTCATTGCACTCTTGTAACCATTACAGGGAAGAATGCTGAAAAGATAAATTGATGCTTTACAAGACTAGAAGTTCTTTGGAAAAAAAGAGTACACCATTATCTTTTTTTTTTATACCAAAGACCTACCAGAGATCTTTAATTAGTAAGTAAGCCTAAAAAATGTTAAAAATAGATTTTTTTTATGATTTATAAGAATTAAGGAAGTCAGATTTAGGGACAAGTGAGATAATACACAGAAATGATTTCTGTACAGGACTATGCATTTTTGCAAACCAAAAAAAAAAAAAAAACCTAAATTAAAGAGCCCTGGTTCAGCCACTATGGAAAACAGGATGGAAGTTGCTCAAACTATTTAAATAGAATTACAATAGGATTCTGAATTCTACTGGATATATATCCTAAGGAAGTGAAAATAGGAGTTTGAACAAATATCTTTACTGTCATGTTCATTGCAGCATTATTCACAAGACCAAGATATGGAAACACTCAAAGTGTCTAACAGATGAAGGGATAAAGATACAGAATATATGTATGTATGTGTGTATATATACACACACACACACACGAATTTGACAAATCTCTAAGAGACACTGAAGGAGAGGGAAATGTAACATGGGGTCGCAAAGAGTTGGACACTACTGAACAATGGAACAACAATGTGTATGTATGTGTATATATATATATCCACAATTTTATATATACATATATATACTTGTGCATATAGCCACAATCTTAGTTATATATATATATATATATATATATATATATATATGTATGTATATCTCAGATAAAGACAAATACCATAAAATATCTCTTACATTTGAAATTTAAAAATGTTGAACTCAGAAAAGTAAAAAATAGAATAGTGGTTACCAAGACCTGGATGAGAAATGGGAAGATGTTTAAGGGTACCAAACTGGGAGCTAGTATATGAATACATCCTATAGTCCTAATGAACAGAATAGTGATTATAGTCAATAATATTGAATTATAAACTTCAGGGGCTTCCCTATTGTTCAGACAGTAAAGAATCTGCCTGCAGTTCAGGAGATCCAGTTTCAGCCCCTGGGTTGGGAAGATTCTCTGGAAAAGGGAATCGCAACCCAATCCAATATTCTTGCCTGAAGAATCTCATGGACAGAGGAGCCTGGCAGGCTACAGTCTGTGGGATTGTAAAGAGTCGGACACTGAGTGACTAACACTACTACTACTGTAACTTCAAGGGCTTCCTAGGTGGCACAGTGGTAAAGAACCCACCTCCCAATGCAGGAGACTCAAGAAACATGAGTGCGATCCTGGGTCAGAAAAATCCTCTATAGTAGGAAATGGTAACTTGATCTAGTATTCTTGCCTGGAAAATTCCATGGACAGAGGAGACTGGTGGTCTACAGTCCATGGGCTGGCAAAGTGTCAGACATGACTGAGCAACTGAGCACACATTCATAAACCTCAAAATTGCTAAAGGCTAGATCTTAACTGTTCTCACCACCCAAAAAATGTGATAACTATGTGATGTGATAGATGGTGGGTGGTAATCATTTTGCAACATATGAATATAAAAAATCAACAAGTGGTACACCTTAAACTTAAATAATGTTAAATTTCAATTGTATTTCAATTAAAAAAAAAACATTAAAAAATGAGGTTTCTCTGCCTCCTGTAGAGAGAAACTGAACCTTGTTTAAGAAAGCAGCTTACTGAGTTAGTTTACATGTAGTTATGTGGCCATGATATAGCTCTAATTACAAAATCTAAAGAAACTAAAGATTACATAGGTTTACTCATCAGTTTACTTATGTATTTTAAAATGATAAATATACAAATGACTTTATATATCTGGAGTGTTGAAGAGAGTTTCCACTTCTTGATGTTATAAAATGCTACATACATCTTAGAAAATTAGATTGAACATATTCCAAACTCCTCATTTGACAGGTAAGAAAGCTGAATCACAGAAATATGAAATTACTTACTTGCAAACACATACTGTTTGGTTAAGTCACTGAGTCGTGTTCAACTCTTTGCTACTCCATGGACTGTAGATGATAGATTCCTCTGTGCATGGGATCTCCCAGGTAAGAATCCTGGAGTGGGCTCCCATTTCCTTCACAAACACGTATAAAGAGAATCAATTATAGTTCAGGTCTCCTGACTCAAGGGAAAACTAGTATTTTCCCTTGATACAACCCAATAAACCCTAATATAAATTCAATTCAATAAATTCAAGTGAGGGGCCATGATTCTATGACTGTTTCAGAAATTCCATCCTACTATAAGAAAGCAATGATAACGTCCTATTCACTAAAATTTGAAGTGTTGAAAATTAGAGTATTTTCTGTTTATTCACACGTATTACTGAGCAGTTTATATACTGCAAACTGCTTTAATGTCTGCTTGATCTTCCAAAAAATGAGAGAGGGAAATGAGAAAACATGAGTCAAAAGAGAAGCAAGAATACCTTACTCTATACTATTGATAAACTATTGATAAACTTAATAATGCTACTATTTTAACATGGTAGGAAGCATCCATTTCTACTAGGTTAAAGCGTCTGCCTCCAATGCGGGAGACCTGGGTTCGATCCCTGGGTCAGGAAGATCCCCTGGAGAAGGAAATGGCAACCCACTCCAGTATTCTTGCTTGGAGAATCTCATGGACTGAGGAGCCTGGTGGGCTGCAGTCCATGGGGTCACAAAGAGTCGGACACGACTGAGTGAATTTACTTACTTACTTACTTACTTACTAAACTTTGATTTAGTGTGTATTCATGACTTTATGGAAATATAATTAATCAAGAATAACTAAAGAAACAAAAGAGCATTGAGCAGTAAGAGATGTGATATTTTTCCAAATTAACTTTTATTGGAGTATAGTTCGTTTACAATGTTGTGCTAATTTCTGCCATATAGCAAATTGAATCAGCTATACATACTCATATATCCAACACTTTCCAAACTGTGTGATAATATAAAACTGACTTTGTTCTTGGTCTCTCACAGGATCACTTTTGTTGTTTCTTTGTAGAACAAGGAAGAATAAAATTATGCTTGTTCTCTCTTTGCTTGAAATGAGAGCTACTCAAATTAGCAAAATGGTGGTGGGGGGAGTTGTGTAATATTTGTTATTTTCTGTTCTTGGTTCTTATATTTCCATACTTCTTACCAGTCATGGTACATATTGTTTGATTATTATTCCTGAATTTTTACCCTATGGTCTCTTCCCATCCAGTGTCATACTAAGTCATGTTAGAGACTAAGGCTAGCATGTTAGAGACTAAGACTAAAGAAAACTAATAAGGACCTACTGTATAGCGCAGAAAACTCTACTCAGTGCTCCATAAGACTTATATGGGAAAAGAATCTAAAAGGGAGTGGATATATGTATATATATGACCGATTCATTTTTCTGTATACCTGAAACTAACACACATTGTAGGTTAACTATACCCCAGTAAAAATTAAATAAAAGAGAAAGAGGACAAGCCACTGTCTGAGAAAATATTTGCAAAAGATACATATGATAAATGACTATTATCCCAAATATTCAAAAATCCCTTAAAATCAAACAGTAAGAAAATATACAACCTGTGCATAAAATGGGTCAAAGACCTTAACAGACACCTCAGCAAGGAAGATATTCAGATGAAAAGCAAGCATATAAAAATATGCTCTACATCTTAAGTAGGCCTCCCTCATAGCTCAGTTGGTAAAGAATCTGCCTGATATGCAGGAGACCCGGGTTCGATCCTTGTGTTGGGAAGATCCCCTGGAGAAGGAAATAGCAACCCACTCCAGTATTCTTGCCTGAGAATCCCATGGGAAGAGGAGCCTGGTATGGCATCGCAAGAGCTGGGCATGACTTAGCAACTAAACCACCACCACATCCTAAGTGATCAGGAAAATAAAAATTGAACAGCCGGGAGATATCACTACACACCATTTAGAATGGCCAAAATTAAAACACAGATAACACCAAATGCTGGAGAAGATGTGGAGCAACAAGAACTTGTATGTTGCTGGTGGGAATGCAAAATGATATAGACACTTTGAAATCAACTTGGCAATTTCATTACAATCCTGCAGTTATGCTTCTTGGTATTGTATTTACCCAAAGGGGTTGAAAACTTAATGCCCACACAAAAATCTGCACACAGATGTCTAAAGCAGCTTTATTTATACTTACAAAAGCTTGGGTGCAATCAAGAAATCTTTCACTATGTGAACGGATAAATAAACTATATTACATCTAGACAATTGTATATTGTTCATCTCTAAAAAGAAAGGAGCTATTAAGCCATGAATAGACATGGAGGAGCCTTAAATGCATACTTAGTGAAAGAAGCCAATCTTAGCTACATGCTGTTCATCCAAGCATATGATATTCTGGAAACATGGAGACAAAAAAAAAAAAAAAACCTATGGTTGCCAGCAGTGGCGGGGGTCGGGGCGGGGCAAGGAGTGATAAGTAGAGCACAGTGAATTTTTTAGGGTGATGAAAGTACTATGCAGGATGTTAAAGTCACAGATATATGTCATTATACATCTGTCTAGACCCATACAATGTATAAGACCAAAAGCAAACTCTAATGGCAACTATGTCAATGTAGGTTTATCTTTGATAGCAAATGTACCCCTCTGATGAGAGATGTTAATAATGGGGGAGGCTACTCATGTTTGGAGGCAGGCAGTATGTTGGAAATCTCTTACCTTTTTCTCAATTGTTTTGTAAACCTATGATCACTCTAGAAAAATGAAATCTTTTCAAAAGAAAGAAAAAAGAGAAAACAATGAGACTAAATGCATCATGAGGGCTATCTGCCTCAACTTAATTATAGCTAAGTGAAATAATGCTCTTTACTGTCAATGTCTATACCCAATATTTTCATCTGAGTTAAGACACTAATGCCTATCTCCTTGGCAGTGAAGAAATGATTCAGTTTAAATCTGTAATTGCATACTCATAAGTTTAATTTTTTTCTAATGATAATCCTAATAATCTTGGACATGATCAGTTCAGTTCAGTTCAGTTCAGTTGCGCAGTCGTGTCTGACTCTTTGCGACCCCATGAATCGCAGCACGCCAGGCCTCCCTGTCCATCACCAACTCCCGGAGTTCACTCAGACTCACGTCCATTGAGTCTGTGATGCCATCCAGCCATCTCATCCTCTGTCGTCCCTTTCTCCTCCTGCCCCCAATCCCTCCCAGCATCAGGGTCTTTTCCAATGAGTCAACTCTTCGCATAAGGTGCCCAAAGTACTGGAGCTTCAGTTTTAGCATCATTCCTTCCAAAGAAATCCCAGGGTTGATCTCCTTCAGAATGGACTGGTTGGATCTCCTTGCAGTCCAAGGGACTCTCAAGAGTCTTCTCCAACACCACAGTTCAAAAGCATCAATTCTTCTGCGCTCAGCCTTCTTCACAGTCCAACTCTCACATCCATACATGACCACAGGAAAAACCATAGCCTTGACTAGACGGACCTTAGTCGGCAAAGTAATGTCTCTGCTTTTGAATATACTATCTAGGTTGGTCATAACTTTTCTTCCAAGGAGTAAGCGCCTTTTAATTTCATGGCTGCAGTCACCATCTGCAGTGATTTTGGAGCCCAAAAAAACAAAGTCTGACACTGTTTCTACTGTTTCCCCATCTATTTCCCATGAAGTGATGGGGCCAGATGCCATGATCTTCGTTTTCTGAATGTTGAGCTTTAAGCCAACTTTTCCACTCTCCTCTTTCACTTTCAACAAGAGGCTTTTTAGCTCCTCCTCACTTTCTGCCATAAGGGTGGTGTCATCTGCATATCTGAGATTATTGATATTTCTCCCAGCAATCTTGATTCCAGCTTGTGTTTCTTCCAGTCCAGCATTTCTCATGATGTACTCTGCATATAAGTTAAATAAGCAGGGTGACAATATACAGCCTTGACGTACTCCTTTTCCTATTTGGAACCAGTCTGTTGTTCCATGTCCAGTTCTAACTGTTGCTTCCTGACCTGCATACAGATTTCTCAAGAGGCAGGTCAGGTGGTCTGGTATTCCCATCTCTTTCAGAATTTTCCACAGTTTACTGTGATCCACACAAAGACTTAGGCATAATCAATAAAGCAGAAATAGATGTTTTTCTGGAACTCTCTTGCTTTTTCCATGATCCAGCGGATGTTGGCAATTTGATCTCTGGTTCCTCTGCCTTTTCTAAAACCAGCTTGAACATCAGGGAGTGGACATGATCACTACAAACCAAAACCCTGGGACTTTTCAAAGAGTTTGGATAGATCGTCTCTTCAGGATGTATAATCATTGCAAAATAAACTGAGCTTTAAAGTATAATATAACCACCAGCACCACCAACCCCCAGATATGTTCATAAAATTGTCTGAGCATGTATATTTCACATTCCTTAATTTCACAGTCCTTGCCAATATAAATTAAAATGTCAATTGTCTTAACAACTTTATACTAGAATTATATGAAAGAATGCAAAATGTTAAAATCATAAAATCCCAGACTTTCAAGTTAGCATTTAAATTTATAAAATTTAGGGTAGAGGGAATTAAAAATATTGAATTCCTGCCTAATTAACATGAAGAGTATTTCTATGCTAATATCACAAATGATTTTACAAGCTTATTTTTTATAAAGAAAACATGATAAGTAATATACTATTATGAAAGTGAAAGTGAAGATGCTTAGTTGTGTCCAGCTGTTTGAGATCTCATGGACTGTAGCCTACCAGGCTTCTCCGTCCATGGGATTTTCCAGGCAAGAGTACTGGATTGCATTGCCATTTCCTTCTCCAGGTGATCTTCCTGACCCAGGGATCAAACCCAGTTCTCCCACATTACAAGCAGACACTTTACCCTCTGAGCCACCAGAGAAGTCCAAATATACAACTATAGTCTTTCCACATTATACAGAGAAGTAAAATTTTGGTTGTAGGTGTAAAAGAAATGTTTAAAATAAGATATCCATCCCTATTATTTTGGAATATTGAATAAACATTCTAATTCATTGATCATTTTGAATGCAATTTGAAGCCAGTGAATCTTGAAGGAAATGGCAACCCACTCCAGTATTCTTGCCTGGAAAATCCCATGAATAGAAGAGCCTGGTAGGCTACAGTCCGTGGGGTCACAAAGAGTTGGACACGACTGAGCAACTTCACCTTCACCTTGAAGCCAATAGCAATTTAGTGAATTTACTTAAGATATCGAAATATAATTTGAGGAAAGGAATATATATATATATATATGTTTCAGTACATGAGTAAAGTTAGAATCTAAAATCTTTGCTATAATTTCTAGGTAGTCTCCATAGTCTCTCAATCTCATACAAATCTATCCTACTCCTTTGTGGTTCATAACATCTGGATTTTTTTATTCTTTCTGCTTTATACTTGTTGTCCATCAACATCCTCATCACTCTTCTTTAGCAAGTACTTTGCTGCTTTTTATTGTTGCTGTTTCTTCATGATAATTTTATCTATTATTTCCCAGCAGCCCTCACAGAGCAAAAGTTGTCAAATTTCAACCTATTTTTTCTGCACATTCATACAACCTGTTTACTCATCAGCCCAATTTATCCTTGTTTCATTTTCACTCCATTAAAAATATTTCAAGTTCAACAACTATCTCCACATTTTCTAACCCAAGATTGTACCTTTTACATTTATTTTTCATTTTAGATCATATCAAAAATAATCCATCTCATCCCTCACTTCACAGCATATAATATCCATTTTGCTTTTTTACCTTTTCCCATTAGCCTCTCAACTGGTGCCAACCTTCATGCACCCAGCTTATTACAGTTAAATGTCCTTAGTTGTCCTATAAGCAGACTTTAATTAAATAATAGTAACGTATCATACACGACTGAGCGACTGAACTGAACATATCATAAGGACTGCTCGGGTGACTCAGTGGTAAAAAAACTTGCCAGCCAATACAGGAGACATGGGCTTGATTTCTCAGTAGGGAAATCCCTTAGAGAAGAAAATGGCAACCCACTCCAGTACTCTTGCCTGAGAGATCCTGTGGACAGAGGAGCCTGGTAAGCTACAGTCCATGGGATCACAAAAGAGTAGGACATGGCTTAGTGACTAAACAACAGCAAACATACTATGAGTTTCACTTAATTTTTTAATTTTGTTGCACTACCCTGTATTTTCAAAGTTCTAAACATCTTGCTATGTGTTCATTCAATTTGTTTTTACTACCTTTTTTGCAATCCAAGGTGTCACCCACATACTTTTCTTAACCAGTTCTCTAGATGTTCATGGAGGTTCCATCCATTTCAGTGCTCACAGGAAAGTACTGGGGCACACATCAACATAAAGGCTCTGAAGTGGAATATATAAGATTTTTTTGACTTGATTATATACATAATTAAATTTACTGTGAACTACCAAGTTACTCACCAGAATTGCCTGCTACTTAATTGGGGAAACAGTTTTTCTTTCTCTTTCTCCTTTTATTGTCTTTATCTCCTTCCCTTCTTCTATCTCTTTCTCTCTTTTTACACACTCCAAACTATGTGACACTTGAGCAACTACTCACTATTTAGCCATTTAGCTCTACATTTTGTGACACTATGTGTCCCCAATCTTTGTATTGTTTTTATTTTTTTTGTTGAATTGCAGGATGTTCTTTTATTTTTAGTTAATAGAGTTTTATCAAATTTATAAAATAGGATATCTTCTATTAGTCTCTGACATATAAGTTACATGGATGATTCATTTCCAGCTTTTAATGCTGAAAAATCAAATGTATCATTCATATTATGGTGATTTTCTAAATTAAAGTATTACCAACAATTACATAAATTTAGTTTTAACTATTTATATTAGACACTTATACAAGTACTATACATAGTCATTCTGACTCTTTACAACCTCACAGACTATAGCATGCTAGGCTTCTATGGCCATGGAATTATCCTGGCAAGAATACTGCAGTAGATTGTCATTTCCTCCTCCAGAGGAAATTTCCAACCCAGGGATAAACCTGCATCTCCTGCACCTCCTGTATTGCAGGTGGATTCTTTACTACTTAGCCACTGGGAAACATTATGAATTTTATATATATATATATATATATATATATATATATATATAAAATCAGTTCAGTTCGGTTGCAATGTCATGTCCGACTCTTTGCAACCCCATGGACTGGAGCATGCCAGGCCTCCCTGTCCATCAACAACTCCCTAAGTTTACTTAAACTTATGTGCATTGAGTTGGTGATGCCATCCAATCGTCACATACATTGTTATTCCCTTCTCTTCCTGCCTTCAAACTTTCCCAGCATCAGGGTCTTTTCAAATGAGTGTTCACATCAGGTGGCCAAAGTTTCAGCTTCAACAACAGTCCTGCCAATGAATATTTAGGACTGATTTCCTTTAGGATGAACTGGTTGGATCTCCTTGCAGTCCAAGGGACTCTCAAAAGTCTTCTCACCACCACAGTTCAAAAGCATCAATTCTTCAGCATTCAGCTTTCCTTATAGTCCAACTCTTACATCCATACATGACTATTGGAAAAACAATAGTTTTTGACTAGAAGGACTTTTGTTGGCAAAGTAATGTCTCTCCTTTTGAATATGCTGTCTAGGTTGACATAATTTTTCTGCCAAGGAGTAAGCGTCTTTTAATTTCATGGCTGCAATCACCATCTGCAGTGAATTTGGAGCCCAGAAAAATAAGTCTTCAACTGTTTCCTTTGTTTCTCCATCTATTTGCCATGACGTAATGGGACTGGATGCCATGACCTTTTGTTTTCTGAATGTTGAACTTTAAGCCAACTTTTTCACTCTCCTCTTTCACTTTCATCAAGACGTTCTTTAGTTCTTCTTTGCTTTCTGCTATAAGAGTGATATCATCTGCATATCTGAGGTTATTGATATTTCTCCTGGCTTGATTCCAGCTTGAACTTCTTCCAGGCCAGCATATCTCATGATGTACTCTGCATATAAGTTAAATAAGCAGGGTGAAAATATACAACCTTGATGCACTCCTTTTCCTATTAGAACCAGTTTGTTGTTCCATGTCCAGTTCTAACTGTTGCTTCCTGACCTGCATACAGATTTCTCAAGAGGCAGATCAGGTGGTCTGGTATTCGCATCTCTTTCAAATTTTCTGCAGTTTGCTGTGATCCACAGAGTCAAAACTTTAGCATAGTCAATAAAGCAGAAGTAGATGTTTTACTGGAACTCTCTTGCTTTTTGATGATCCACTGGATGTTCGCAATATGATCTCTGATTCCTCTGCTTTTTCTAAAACCAGCTTGAACATCTGGAAGCTCATGGTTCACATATTGTTGAAGCCTGGCTTGAGGAATTTTGAGCATTAATTTACTAGTGTGTGAGATGAGTGCAATTGTGTGATAGTTTGAGCATTCTTCGGCATTGCTTTTCTTTGGGATTGGAATGAAAACTGACCTTTTCCAGTCCTGTGGCCACTGCTGAGTTTTCCAAATTTGCTGGCATATTGAGTGCAGCACTTTCACAGCATCATTTTTCAGGATTTGAAATAGCTCAACTGGAATTCCATCACCTCCATTATCTTTGTTCATAGTGATGCTTCCTGAGGCCTACTTGACTTCACATTCCAGGATGCCTGGCTCTAAGTGAGTGATCACACCATAGTGATTATCTGGGTCATCAAGCTCTTTTTTGTACAGTTCTTCTGTGTATTCTTGCCACTTCTTCTTAATATCTACTGCTTCTGTTAGGTCCATACCATTTCAGTTCTTTATGGTACTTATCTTTGCATGAAATATTCCCTTGGTATCTCTAATTTTCTTGAAGAGATCTCTAGTCTTTCCCATTCTATTGTTGCCTCTATTTTCTTTACATTGATCCCTGAGGAAGGCTTTCTTATCTCTCCTTGCTATTCTTTGCAACTCTGAATTCAAATGAGTGTCTTTCCTTTTCTCCTTTGCTTTTTGCTTCTATTATTTTCACAGATATTTGGAAGGCCTCCTCTGACAACAATTTTGCCTTTTTGAATTTCATTTTCTGGGGGATGGTCTTGCTCCCTGTCTGCTGACAGTGTCATGATCCTCTGCCCATGGTTCAACAGGAAATTTGTCTATCAGATATAGTCCTTTAAATCTATTTCTTACTTCCACTGTACAATTGTGAGGGATTTATTTTAGAATATATCTGAATGGTCTTGTGGTTTTCCATTTCTTCAATTTGAGTCTGAATTTGGCAATACGGATTTCATGGTGTAAGCCACAGTCAGCTCCCAATCTTGTTTTTGTTGACTATATAGAGCTTCTTCATCTTTTGCTGCAAAGAATATAATCAATCTGATTTTGTGTTGACCATCTGGTGATGTCCATATGTAGAGTCTTCTCTTGTGTTCTTCAAAGAAGACGTTTGCTACGACCAGTGCATTCTCTTGTCAAAACTCAATTAGCCTTTGCCTTGCATGATTCTGTACTTCAAGGCCAAATTTGCCTGTTACACCAGGTGTTTCTTGACTTCCTACTTTTGAATTCCAGTTGGACTCATGGTGGAGAGTTCTGATATAATGTCGTGCACTGGAAAAGGGAATGGCAAACCACTTCATTATTCTTGTGTTGAGAACTCCATGAACAGTATGAAAAGGCAAAAAGATAGGACACTGAAAAAGGAACTCCCCCAGTTAGTAGGTGCCCAATATGCTACTGGAGATCAGTGGAGAAATAACTCCAGAAAGAATGAAGAGATGGAGCCAAAACAAAAACAACACCCAGTTGTGGATGTGACTGGTGATGGAAGCAAGGTTCGATGCTATAAAGAGCAATATTGCATAGGAACCTGGAATGTTAAATCCGTGAATCAAGGCGAATTGGAAGTGGTAAGCAGAAGATGGCAAGAGTGAACATTGTCATTTTAGGAATCTGTGAACTAAAATGAACTGGAATGGTTGAATTTAATTCGGATGACCATTATATCTACTACTGTGGGCAGGAATCCCTTAGAAGAAGTGGAGTAGCCATCATAGTCAACGAGTTCAGTTCAGTTCAATTCAGTTACTCAGTCATGTCCAACTCTCTGTGACTCCATGAATTGCAGCCCACAGGCCTTCCTGTTCATCACCAACTCCCGGAGTTCACCCAGACTCACACCCATCGAGTCAGTGATACCATCCAGCCATCTCATCCTCTGTCATCCCCTTCTCCTCCTGCCCCCAATCCCTCCTAGCATCAGAGTCTTTTCTAATGAGTCAACTCTTTGCATGAGGTGGCCAAAGTATTGGAGTTTCAGCTTTAGCATCATTCCTTCAAAAGGATTCCCAGGGCTGATCTCCTTCAGAATGGATTGGTTGGATCTCTGTGCAGTCCAAGGGACTCTCAAGAGTCTTTTCAAACACCACAGTTCAAGAGCATCAATTCTTCTGTGCTCAGCCTTCTTCACAGTCCAACTCTCACATCCATACATGACCACAGGAAAAACCATAGCCTTGACTAGACAGACCTTAGTTGGCAAAGTAATGTCTCTGCTTTTCAATATGCTATCTAGGTTGGTCATAACTTTCCTTCCAAGGAGTAAGTGTCTTTTAATTTCATGGCTGCAGTCACCATCTGCAGTGATTTTGGAGCCCCCCAAAATAAAGTCTGACACTGTTTCTACTGTTTCCTCATCTATTTCCCATGAAGTGATGGGATCAGATGCCATGATCTTCATTTTCTGAATGTTGAGCTTTAAGCCAACTTTTTCACTCTACACTTTCACTTTCAACAAGAGGCTTTTTAGCTCCTCTTCACTTTCTGCCATAAGGGTTGTGTCATCTGCATATCTGAGGTGACTGATATTTCTCCCAGCAATCTTGATTCCAACTTGTGTTTCTTCCAGTCCAGCGTTTCTCATGATGTATTCTGCATATAAGTTAAATAAGCATGGTGACAACATAGAGCCTTTATGTACTCCTTTTCCTATTTGGAACCAGTCTGTTCCATGGCCAGTTCTAACAGTTGCTTCCTAACCTGCATACAGATTTCTCAAGAGGCAGGTCAGGTGGTCTGGTATTCCCTTCTCTTTCAGAATTTTCCACAGTTTATTGGGATCCACACAGTCAAAGGCTTTGGCATAGTCAATAAAGCAGAAATAGATGTTTTTCTGGAACTCTCTTGCTTTTTNCCAGTTCTAACAGTTGCTTCCTAACCTGCATACAGATTTCTCAAGAGGCAGGTCAGGTGGTCTGGTATTCCCTTCTCTTTCAGAATTTTCCACAGTTTATTGGGATCCACACAGTCAAAGGCTTTGGCATAGTCAATAAAGCAGAAATAGATGTTTTTCTGGAACTCTCTTGCTTTTTCCACGATCCAACAGATGTTGGCAATTTGATCTCTGGTTCCTCTGCCTTTTCTAAAACCAGCTTGAACATGGTTCACTTATTGCTGAAGCCTGCCTTGGATAATTGTGTGAATTATTTTACTAGCATGTGAGATGAGTGCAATTGTGCAGTAATAGGAGCATTCTGTGGCATTGCCTTTCTTTGGGATTGGAATGAAAACTGATGTTTTCCAGTCCTGTGGCCACTGCTGAGTTTTCCAAATTTGCTAACATGTTGAGTGCAGCATTTTGACAGCATCATCTTCCAGGATTTGAAATAGTTCAACTGGAATTCCATCATCTCCACTAGCTTTGTTCGTAGTGATGCTTTCTAAGGCCCACTTGACTTCACATTCCAAGATGTCTGGCTCTAGATGAGTGAGCACACCATCGTGATTATCTGTGTCGTGAAAATCTTTTTTGTACAGTTCTTCTGTGTATTCTTCCCACCTCTTCTTCATATCTTCTGCTTCTGTTAGGTCCATACTACTTCTGTCCTTTATCGAACCCATATTTGCATGAAATGTTCCATTGGTATCTCTAATTTTCTTGAAGAGATCTCTAGTCTTTTCCATTCTGTTCTTTTCCTCTATTTTTTTGCATTTATCACTGAGGAAGACTTTCTTATCTCTTCTTGCTGTTCTTCGGAACTCTGCATTCAGATGCTTATCTCTTTCCTTTTCTCTTTTGTTTTTCACCTCCCTTGTTTTCACAGCTCTTTGTAAGGCCTCCTCAGACAGCATTTTTTTTTTTTTTTTTTTGCATTTCTTTTCCATGGGGATGGTCTTGGTCCCTGTCTCCTGTACAGTGTCATGAACCTCATTCCATGTTCATCAGGTACTCTATCTATCAGATCTAGACCCTTAAATCTATTTCTCACTTCCACTGTATAATCATAAGGGATTTGATTTAGGTCATACCTGAATGGTTTAGTGGTTTTCCCTACTTTCTTCAATTTCGGCTGTGACCGGCGCACTAAGCACGACTGAGAGGAACTACCCCAAGTCCGAGGTCAGGGGCAGAAGCCGGGAGGACCCCATGCCCGAAGGACAGCAGCCCAGAGGAGGTACCCAGCATCTGAGGTCAGGGGTGGCGGCCGGGAGGAGTTACTCTGCGTCTGAGGCCAGGGGCGGCAGCCAGGAGGAGCAACCTCATGTCCAAGGAGTGGTGGCTGCATGGGCACAGGAGCCCCTAGAGGAGCTATCCCACGTTGAAGGTCAGGAAAGGGGGCAGTGAGGAGATACCCTTTGTCCAAGGTAAGGAGCAGAGGCTGTGCTTTGCTGGAGTAGCTGTGAAGTGATACCTCATGCCCAAGGTAAGAGAACCCAAGTAAGATGTTAGGTGTTGCAAGAGAGCATCAGAGGGCAGACACACTGAAACCATACTCACAGAAAACTAGTCAATCTAATCACACTAGGACCACAGCCTTGTCTAACTCAATGAAACTAAGCCATGCCCGCAGGGCAGCCCAAGATGGGCGGGTCATGGTGGAGAGTTTGACAGAATGTGGTACACTGGAGAAGGGAATGGCAAACCACTTTAGTATTCTTTCCTTCATAATCCCATGAACAGTATAAAAAGGCAAAATGATAGGATACTGAAAGAGAAACTCCCCAGGTCAGTAGGTGCCCAACACGCTACTGGAGATCAGTGGAGAAATAACTCCAGAAAGAATGAAGGGATGAAGCCAAAGCAAAAACAATACCCAGCTGTGGATGTGACTGGTGTTAGAAGCAAGATTTGATGCTATAAAGAACAATATTGCATAGGAACCTGGAATGTCAGGTCCATGAATCAAGGCAAATTGGAAGTGGTCAAACAAGAGATGGCAAGGGTGAACGTCGACATTCAGGAATCAGCGAACTAAAATGGACTGGAATGGGTGAATTTAACTCAGATGACTATTATATCTACTACTGTGGGCAGGAATCCCTCAGAAGAAATGGAGTAGCCATCATGGTCAACAAAAGAGTCCGAAATGCAGTACTTTTGGATGCAATTTCAAAAATGACAGAGTGATCTCTGTGTTTACAAGGCAAACCACTCAATATCACAGTAATTCAAGTCTATGTCCCAACCAGTAATGCTGAAGAAGCTGAAGTTCAATGGGTCTATGAAGACCTATAAGACCTTTTAGAACTAACACCCAAAAAAAGATGTCCTTTTCATTATAGGGGACTGGAATGCAAAAGTAGGAAGTCAAGAAACACCTGGAGTAACAGGCAAATTTGGCCTTGGAATGCGGAATGAAGCAGGGCAAAGACTAATAGAGTTTTGCCAAGAAAATGCACTGGTCATAGCAAACACCCTCTTCCAACAACACAAGAGAAGACTCTACACATGGACATCACCAGATGGTCAACACCGAAATCAGATTGATTATATTCTTTGCAGCCAAAGATGGAGAAGCTCTATACAGTCAACAAAGACAAGACCGGGAGCTGACTGTGGCTCAGATCATGAACTCCTTATAGTCAACAAAAGGGTCCAAAATGCAGTACTTGAATGCAATCTCAAAAACGACAGAATGATCTCTGTTCATTTCCAAGGTAAACCATTCAATATCGCAGTTATGAAAATCTATGCCCCAATCAGTAATGCTGAAGAAGCTGATGTTGAATGGTTCTATGAAGACCTACAAGACCTTCTAGAACTAATACCCAAAAAAGATGTTCTTTTATTTATGAATTTTATATATGTATATATATATATATAATCAAGGCTTCCCTCATAACTCAGTCAGTAAAGAATCTGCCTGCAATGCAGGAGACCTAGGTTCGATACCTGGGCGGGGAAGATCTCCTGGAAAAGGAAATGGCAATCCACACCATTATTTTTGCCTGAAGAATTCCATGGACAGATGAACCCAGCAGCTACAGTCCACGGAGTCACAAGAGTCAATAAGACTTAGTGACCAAACCACCATATACAAAACAGCGAATTTTGACATAGGTATTTTAATTAGTAAATTCTCTTAATTTAATTAAGAGCTATTATGAGCATTATTTTAAACACGAGAAGACCAAGGATCAAAGAGGTTAAACATGTAACCATAGACAAACAGCTATTAATATTAAGCAACAATCTTGATTAAAAACTAGTTGGAAGTACTACAGGTTTATCACTCAACGACAACTCTATACTGCATATAACAAATTATACAACATAATATGTTTTAAGAGAAAGTTTTTAAATGATTAAAATTGAGGCAAAACCTTGAATATAGATATTGTTTTCCTACATAGCAAAGATTAATATTATAAAATATCAATTATTCTGCAATAATTCTCTATGAGGAATTAATCCCAATCAATATTTCTGCAACATTTTTCAAGGAAATCAAATGTATTTTAAAATTTACATGTAGCATAAAGTTCTTTGCTTAGAAAGTGTTTTATCACTCTCAAATTGCAGTGTGTTCTCTAAATATTTGTTCTTTTAGGATTAAAGATTGATTTTTCACATTTAGGTTTAGAATTCATTTAAGATCATCCTTTTATATGTCTTAAAGTAGAACATATTTTAGTTTTCTCCATAACATGAAATGATGTTTTTAGTCACTATCTACTGAATTTTTCTCTTATTTGTGGTGCCTCCTCTATAACTCATCACTTTATTTATTTATTTATTTGTGTGGGATAATAAGCAATTTTTTAAAATTAATTTTTATTTTTTAGTTTGTTTTGCTTTACAATACTGTATTCATTTTGCTATACATTGACATGAATCAGCCACAAAAATGGGTATATTTGTGCACTTGATCTACTAGTCAATATTACTACAAAACTTTACTTAATATATCAGGTAGAAAAATGCACTTTTAAAATAAATATTTTATTCCTGTGACAAATTTTTAAATCTTTGTTGGAATATAGCTGCTTTATAATGTTGTATACTTTCAGTTGTACAGCAAAGTGATTCAGTTATACATATATGCTGTGCTCTGCTGTGAAGTCACTTCAGTCATATCTGATTCTGTGTAACCCCATGGACTGAATCCTGCCAGGCTTCTCTGTACATGGGATTCTCCAGGCAAGGATAACAAATGGGTTGTCATTTCTATCTCCAAGGGATCTTTCCAACCCAGAGATCTACTTACACATATATCCACTCTTTCCCCTACACCCCCCCACAATTTTCTTCCCATTTAGGTCACCACAGAGCATTGAGTAGATTTCCCTGTGTTATACATTAGGTTCTCATTAGTCATCTACTGTCAATTCCAATCTTCCAACTCATCACATCCCTCTTCCTTTCTTCATAACCGTAAGTTGCTTTTCTATAACCATGACTATTTTTGTTTTGAAAATAAGTTCACCTGCATCATTTTTCTAGATTCTAGATATAAGTGATATTATATGATGTTTGAGCTTCCTTAGTGGCTCAGCTGGTATAGAATCTGCCTGCAATGTGAGAGACCTGGGTTCGATACCTGGGTTGGGAAGATCTCCTAGAGAAGGAAATGGAAACTCACTCCAGTATTCTAGCCTAGAGAATTCCATGGGCTGTATAGTCCACAGGGTCATAAAGAGTCAGATATGACTGAATGACTTTCACTTCACTTCACTTCATACAATGTTTCTTTTACTCATTCTGACTTATTTCACTCTCTATGATTCTCTCTAGATACATTAATACCTCTGCAAATTGCACTATTTTGTTCCTTTTTGTGGTTGAGTAATAGTTGAAAGTGAAAGAGGATAGTGAAAAAGCTGGCTTAAAGCTCAACATTCAGAAAACTAAGATCATGAAATCTGTTCCCATCACTTCATGGCAAATAGATGGGTAAACAATGTTAGACTTTACTTTTTCGGGGCTCCAAAGTCACTGCAGATGGCGATTGCAGCCATGAAATTAAAAGACACTTACTCCTTGGAAGGAAAGTTATGACCAACGTAGATAGCATAAAAAGCAGAACATTACTTTGCCAACAAAGGTCCGTCTAGTCAAGGGTATGGTTTTTCCAGTGGTCATGTATGGATGTGAGAGTTGGATTGTGAAGAAAGCTGAGTGCCAAAGAGTTGATGCTTTTGAACTGTGGTGTTGGAGAAGACTCTTGAGAGTCCCTTTGAGTGCAAGGAGATCCAACCAGTCCATTCTAAAGGAGATTAGTCCTGGGTGTTCATTGGAAGGACTGATGCTGAAGCTGAAACTCCAGTACTTTGGCCACCTGATGCGAAGAGTTGACTCATTAGAAAATAGCCTGATGCTGGGAGGGATTGGGGGCAAGAGGAGAAGGGGATGACAGAGGATGAGATGGCTGGATGGTATCACCAACTCGATGGACGTGAGTTTGAGTGAACTCTGGGAGTTGGTGATGGACAGGGAGGCCTGGCATGCTGCGATTCATGGGGTCGCAAAGAGTCGGACACAACTGAGCGACTGAACTGAGTAGTCCATTATATATTTATATCACATCTTCTTTGTCCATTCCTCTGCTGATAGACATTTGTTGTTTCCATGTTCTGGATATTGCAAATAGTGTTGCAGTGAACATCTAGGTGCATGCATCATTTTGAATTCTGATTTTCTCCAAATATATGTCTAGGAGTAAAATTGCTGGTCTATATGGTAGCTCTAGAGACTCTCGGGTGGCTCAGTGGTAAAGAGTTTTCCTGCCAATGCAGGAGATGCATGTTTGATTCCTGTGTTGGAAAGATTCCCTGAAGGAGGAAATGGCAACCCACTTCAGTATTCTTGGTGAATAAATTCCGTGGACAGAGGAATCTGGCAGACTATAGTCTTTGTAGTCACAGAGAGTTGGGTGCAACTGGGTGAGTGAGCATGGATACACACATGGTAGGTTTATTTTTAGTTTTTTATGGAATGTCCATTCTGTTTTTCATTGTGGCTGTACTAATTTATGTTCCCACCAACAGAGTTGTAGGCTTCTCTTTTCTCCATATCCCCTCAAGCATTTATTGTTTGTAGATTTTTTATGATGACCATTCTGATTGGTTGAGGTGATACCTCATTGTAGTTTTGATTTGCACTTCTATAATAGTGATGTTAGATATCATGTCACATGTTTGTTGGCCATATCAATGTTGTCTTCTTTGGAGAAATGTTTGTTCATTTCAGTTCAGTCGCTCAGTCGAGTTCAACTCTTTGTGACCACATGGACTGCAACATGCCAGGCCTCCCTGTTGCATCACCAAATCCCAGAGCCTACTCAAACTCAAGTCCATCATGTTGGTGAGGACATCCAACCATCTCATCCTCTGTCATCCCCTTCTCCTTTCGCCATCAATATTTCCCAGCATCAGGGTCTTTTACAATGAGTCAGTTCTTCACATAAGGTGGCCAAAGTACTGAAGTTTTAGCTTTAACATCAGTCTTTCCAATGGATATTCAGGACTGATTTCCTTTAGGATTGAATATTCTTGTGGTCCAAGAAACTCTCAAGAGTCTTCTCCAACACCACAGTTCAAAAGCATCAATTATTCAGTGCTCAGCTTTCTTTAATACCCAACTGTCACATCCATACATGACTACTGAAAAAAACCATAGATTTAACTAGAAGGACCTTTGTTGGCAAAGTAATGTCTCCGCTTTTTAATATGCTATCTAGGTTGGTCACAGCTTTTCTTACAAAGGGCAAATGTCTTTTTTTTTTTTTTTTTAAGTTCATGGTGTGGTCACCATGGTGCAATCTGCAGTGATTTTGGAGCCCCCAGAAATAATGTCTCTCACTATTTTCATTATTTCCTCATCTATTTGCCATGAAGTGATGAGACCGGATTCCAAGATCTTACTTTTCTGAATGTTGAGTTTTAAGCCAACGTTTTCACTCTTCTCTTTCACTTTCATCAAGAGGCTCTAGTTTATCTTCACTATCTGCCATAAGGGAAGCATCACTGCATATCTGAGGTTATTGATATTTCTCCCAGCAATCTTGATTCTATCTCATGCTTCATCCAGCCTGGCATTTAGCACGATGTACTCTTCATATAAGTTAAAAAACAGGGTGGCAATATATAGCCTTGATGTACCCCTTTCCTTATTTGGAGCCAACCTATTGTTCCATGTCCACTTTTAGCTTTTTCTTCTTTCCCTGCATACAGATTTCTCAAGAGGCAGATTAGGTGGTCTGGTATTCCCATCTCTTTAAAAATTTTCCACAGTTTGCTGTGATCCACAATCATAGGCTTTGGCCTAGTCAATAAAACAGAAATGGGTGTTTTTTTGGAACTCTCTTGCTTTTTCAATGAGTCAACGTATGTTGGCAATTTGGTCTCTGGTTCCTCTATCTTTTCTAAATAAAGCTTGAACATCTGGAAGTTCACAGTTCATGTACTCTTGAAGCCTGGCTTAGAGAAATTTGAGCATTACTTTGCTAGCATGTAGATGAGTGCATTTGTATAGTAGTTTGAACATTTTTGGCATTCTCTTTTTGTGAGATTGGAATGAAAAACTGAACTTCTCCAGTCCTGTGGCCACTGCTGAGTTTTCCAGATTTGCTGGCATATCGAGTGCAGCATTTTCACAGCCTCATCTTTCAGGATTTGAAATAGCTCAACTGGTTTCTATCACCTCCACTAGCTTTGTTTGTAGTGATGATTCCTAAGGCCCACTTGATTTTGTATTTCAGGACGTCTGGCTCTAGGTGAGTGATCCCACCATCATGATTATCTGGGTCATGAAGATCTTTTTTGTATTGTTGCCACCTCTTAATATCTTCTGCTTCTGTTAGGCCCATACCATTTCTGTCCTTTATTGTGCTTATCTTTGTATGAAAATTTCTCTTGGTATCTCTAATTTTCTTGAAGAGATCTCTAGTCTTTCCCGTTCTATTTTTGTCCTCTATTTCTTTGCATTGATTGTTGAGGAAGGCTTTCCTATCTCTCCTTGCTATTATTTGGAACTCTGAATTCAAATGAGTATATATTTTCTTTTCTCCTTTGCCTTTCACTTCTCTTCTTTTCTAAGCTATTTGTAAGCCCTTGTCAGACAACCATTTTCTCTGTTTGCATTTCTTTTTTTTGGGAATAGCCTTGATCACTGTTTCCTGTATAATGTAAACAATCTCCATCCACAGTTCTTCAGACCCTGTGTCTATCATATCTAATCCCTTGTATCTATTTGTCACTTCCACTGTATCATCATAAGGGATTTTATTTAGGTCATACCTGAATGATCTAGCAGTTTTCTCTACCTTCTTCAATTTAAGTCTGACTTTGGCAATAAGGAGTTCATGATCTTAGCCATAGTCAGTTCCCAGTCCTGTTTTTGCTGACTGTCTAGAGCTTCTTCATCTTTGTCTGCCAAAAAATATAATCAATCTGATTTCAGTGTTGACCATCTGGTGATGTCCATGTGTAGAATCTTCTCGTTTGCTGTTGGAAGAGGGTGTTTGGCATTTTCTTGGCAAATTCTGTTAGCCTTTGACCTGCTTATTTATTTAACCTGTCTATTTATTTATATGACCTGTCAATTTATTTAGGTCTTCTCATTTTTTGACTGGGTTGTTTGCTTTTATTGATATTGACCTGCATGAGCTATTTGTATGTTCTGGAAATTAGTCCTTCATCAGTGGCTTTGTTTGCAAATATTTTCTCAAAGTTTGAACTCTCATGATTTCTTGATGCAATCAAAGACCTCCAAAATTGTCCAGACAATAAGAAATCATGAATTTCTTACATACAAAGAAAGATGAATAGGGGCACATGACTTGTAAGTCTCCCCAAAGAGGTTTCTATAACTTTTTACTTTACAGTCCTAATATTATTTAAAAGTCTTAATTATAAATTGCCATTTAACATTTATAAAATGCTTTTCAAACACCTCTTGAAAATTTGTTTTCTCCTTTAGTCTATTAATAT
This sequence comes from Aepyceros melampus, assembly GCA_006408695.1. Classification (NCBI taxonomy): domain Eukaryota; kingdom Metazoa; phylum Chordata; class Mammalia; order Artiodactyla; family Bovidae; genus Aepyceros; species Aepyceros melampus. Next base: position 119,476 of record SJXQ01004067.1, on the reverse strand, counting down.
GAAGAATAATCCATAATAATCAGTTTTGTAATGTTGAACTTCCCTTAACATCTTAGTATAAATTGACTTAATCATTATATAGATTTTTTTTTGAGTCATTAACTTGATAAATGCTATTTTTAAGCTTTCTAAAGCTATTTGTTGTTGCTGTTTAGTTGCTCAGGCATGTCTGCCTCTTTTGTACACCATGGACTATAGCCCGCTAGGCTCTTCTGTGCATGAGATTTTCCAGGCAAGAATGCTGGAGTGGGTTGCCATTATCTTCTCCAGGGGATCTTCTTGACCCAGAGATGGAACCCATATCTCCTGGATTAGAGGCCGATTCTTTACCACTGAACCACCTGGGAATCCCTTTTAAAACTCTATGCATGAATTAAATGAGCCTGAATTATCTTTGTTTGTAGTGTTCTTGATTGATTTTAGAATCATGATTATCTTACACATGTACACACAGAAATGCTCAGCCACTCTGTTGCATCCAACTCTTTTTAACCCTATGAATTATAGCCCACCAGGCTCCTCTGTCCACAGGGTTTCCCAGACAAGAATACTTCAGTGAGTTTCATTTTCCTACTCCCAGGGAATCTTCCTCACACATGGATCCAACCTGTGTCTCCTGCATTTGCGTACAGATTGTTTACCACTGCACCACCTGGGAAACCCCATGATTTTCTTAACCTCCTAAAAGGAGTTGCACAACTTTTCTTGTTTTTCTGTCTTTACACAGAACCCATTTATGATGGGCTTTCCAGGTGGAGCTAGTGGTAGATAACCTGCATGCCAGTACACCTAGACATAAGAGGTGCAGGTTCCATCCCTGGGTCAGGAAGATTCCCTGGAGGAGGGCATGGCAATGCACTCCAGCGTTTTGCTTGAAGAATCTCATGAACAGGGAAGCCTGGCAGGTTGCAGTCCTTAGGGTTGCACAGAATTGGACATGAGTGAAGTGACTTAGCAGACATGGACACATATAAGATAGGGATTTTGTTTATATAAAATCTAGTAGAACTTACTCTGGATTTATGTGAGATGGAGATCTTTGAATAGATTTTACATTTTTTATGAAAAAATAGGCTTCACTGTTGGTCAGACACTAAAGAATTTGCCTGCAATGCAGGAGACCCAGGTTGGATCCCTGGGTGGGAAAGATCCCTGGAGAAAGGAATACCAACCCACACCAGTATTCTTGCCTGGATATTTCCGTGACAGAGGAGTCTAGCAGTTTACAATCCATGGAATCCCAGAGTCAGGCATGACTGAGTGACTAGCACACTTCATTTTCATGAATAGTTAGAAGTCTATTTAAACTTTCTATTTTCTCTTACACTACCTGTTGTCATTTTATATTTTTACAAAAATATATGCAATTTATCTATTTTTCAAATATATTACCTTATAGTTTTTCCATATATTATCTATTATTTTTAATCATTTTATTGTTCTATTCTATTTAGAATTTTTGTATTTTATTTATAATGCTTTCATTCTTTTTTTTTGTCTTACTAAAAATTTAATTACATTGTTATGCTGTCATTTTATTCACTTTCAAAACAATGTTTTACAGAGTTGACCACTCTACTCCTTTAAACAGTCTCTCCTCTTGACTTCTAAAGTTTAATGTGCTGCTCATTTTCCAGACTGTCCAGCCAACCTGTATACAATGGCTTTCCTTAGAAACTTGTTTATTTTCTTAGAAGTCATTTCTTGACTTTCTAATTTTTTCTTTTGTCATTTTTCCTCTAAATTATCTAATTTGGTCATGTGGCACTACATATCACATAGAAAATTAAGGCTAATTCATTTACATTTGGCTAAGCAGCAGATATTTTATTGAACTCTCTGTCTGTCATATTCAGTAAATAAGACTCCTCATTTTATTTCTAATTTCAGGGCTCCCAAAGCTCAGCCAAATGGCACCAGTATGCCCTCAGTTACTGAATCCAGAAATCTGCACCTAATTTTGATTTTTCTTTTTTGTAACCTTGAATTCTGATACATTAGCATCTTACCATTTTCATCTACATGTATATTAGCAAAGCTTCTAATCTCCATCTTTATTTTTCACCTAAGCCCATGCCTAGACCACTGAGATTCTCAACCACTCCTCTCCTTTCATCCACCAACTTTATAAAAAATGTAGGAAATTTATTAAACTAAGAAAGGGTACTAACTGAATTCATGAAAGATCATCAAAATGTATTAATTTTATTTTAATCATTTCTGGATAGTTTTATATATATCATAGTGAGAAAAGTAGACAGGAAAGATATGTTATCATGGATCACATGATATATCCATTGGCTATATTTTACATATATAATAAAACATGGAACAATCAAAGAAATTATCTTTCTATAACCACATCACTCTAACCACATTTGATTGAGTTTATACATTTTGTGACATGCCTGTTTAAATGGGCAGAAATTTTTCATCCTTTTAAGTAAGCTAATAAAGAGGAGAGTGAAAAAGCTGGCTTAAAGCTCAACATTCAGAAAACTAAGATCAGTGCATTTGGTCCCATCACTTCATGGCAAGTAGATGGGGAAACAGTGGAAACTGTGTCAGACTTTATTTTGGGGAGCTCCAAAATCACTGCAGATGGTGATTGCAGCCATGAAATTAAAAGACACTTACTCCTTGGAAGGAAAGTTATGACCAACCTAGATAGCATATTCAAAAGCAGAGACATTACTTTGCCAACAAAGGTCCCTCTAGTCAAGGCTGTGGTTTTTCCTGTGGTCATGTATGGATGTGAGAATTGGACTATAAAGAAAGCTGAGCCCCGAAGAATTGATGCTTTTGAACTGTGGTGTTGGAGAAGACTCTTGAGAGTCCCTTGGACTGCAAGGAGATCCAACCAGTCCATTTTAAAGGGGATCAGTCCTGAGTGTTCATTGGAAGGACTGATGCTGAGACTGAAACTCCAATACTTTGGCCACCTGATGCAAAGAGTTGACTCATTGGAAAATACTCTGATGCCAGGAGGGATGGGATGTTAGGAGGAAAAGGGGACGACAGAGGATGAGATGGCTGGATGGCATCACTCACTCAATGGATATGAGTTTGGGTAAACTCCGGTAGTTGGTGATGGACAGGGAAGCCTGGCGTGCTGCGATTCATGGGGTCGCAAAGAGTCAGAGACGACTGAGCGACTGAACTGAACTGAATCACAATTTTGTTCTGTTATGGACTTCTGATGAGGTGGATCACAAACATAGCTATAAAAAGTGCATCATTTCTAGACAGTACCTAAAGTAGTCTCATTTCCTTGCCATTGATTGATTTAGAAATAGGTTTGTGTCAAAATACTAGTCAACTCTTTAATATCTGATCATTCTAATATTGAAAAGTATTTATCATTTAAAAGAACTGAGTTGAGATTTTCTGTTATTTGTAGATAAATAATTCTGATGTAGTAACTTAGAATTGTGAACTGACAAATAAGGGAGAACAAAATGTTCTTCATAAGCTAATATAATGTAATGTGCAGAATTTGACATCTCTAAATATTGTCATTTTGTTACTCCTTTCTTATAAATCCCAAATCATCTACTTTGTGAAAACCTAAAGTTTGTCATTTAAAAATTTTTGGATAACATATTTGCTAAGGGTAACTTTGCAATTTGGTCAAGTTTTAACACCAGATTAACAAGCCTGCTATCAACACGGCCTGAAGAAATGTGGCACAGGACAAATTGTGGTGGATGATAAAAAGAGTAATACATGACTCGGCATGGAGACAATCTAGCAATGCAATTCAGGGTGCAAGGACAGACTGAACATGGATCAACAGGGAAGCCAATAAGAAAATATTTAAGTAAGGAAGGAATGGCAGACTAGATCTCATTCTTACTTTGCAAAGGAAGATTGCTATTTGACAAATTACTTATCACACTCAGAATTCTTCTCCAAATAGTCTCTGATTCTCTGCTGTGTTTTCAGCCCTTTAATAGTTTTTTTACAAGAAGCCCCAGTTTAAGGAAGCTTCATGAATTTTAACTTATAAAATAATTCCACAAACTGCTACATCAAGAATGGATACTAACTGTTGTTTTCATGAGAAAATAAACAGTAATTTTTAAAAGGAAATAGTACAAGAAGTTAACATCTGCATTCTAGGTTCGATGCAGGATGCCTGGGACTGATGCACGGGGATAATCCAGAGAGATGGTGTGGGGCGGGAGGGGGGAAGTGGAGGTCGGGATTGGGAGTTCATTTACACTCGTGGCTGATTCATGTCAATGTATGGCAAAACAAATACAGTATTTAAAGCAAAATAAATAAATAAATAAATAAAATTAAAAAAAAAAAAGAAGTTAGCATCTGGAGCTAAGAAAACAGAAACTTTATTTTCATTCCATAAATACTGCTGCTTTTCACACTATTAGGGTCAATCAACCATGGTAATATATTTCATTAGGGATGTTTTTACTTGCAATACCAAAGGTAAATGGATATTTCTTTCTAGCATTTCTCCTTAACTGAGAGAGATGTTAGGCATTCTATTCCCTTTTATTCTCTACTTTCATTTGAAAGTCTAATCTATGTTTGCATAAAGGATAGAAAAAGGGCTTACAGTTAAATGCAAATCAAATCTTTGATCCAAAACAAGCTAAAGTCAACCCTTTATTTTCAAAACCCTGAAAATTTTGATCATGTTTAAATGCTACATCAAAATACTATGTATCGAACACAAATACGAATATCTCTTTCATCTAAAAATCAGTACTCTTGATTTAAAAGACCAGACCATATTTAATACATTGAGCTATTATCACTCCAATCTATTAATGATAATACAAAATGAGAGGTAAGAATAATTTACATATCTCAGACATATACACACAATCTGATATATATGTATTTGGTCAGAATTTTTGCTAAATAAAAATTCTTTACTTATAAATTTTTTTTCACCTGGCTTCCCTGGTGGCTCAGGTGATAAAAAATCTGCCTGCAATGCAAGAGACCTGAGTTAAATCCCTGGGTTGAGAAGATCCACTGGAGAGGGGTATGGCAACCCACTTCAGTATTATTGCCAGGAAATTTCCATAGATTATCATGGGGTTGCAGAGAGTCAGACATGACTGAGTGATTTTCACTTTCACTTTTTATGCCACATAAGAGTGGTTGTAAGTTTGCATTTATGTTCTATTACTCATTTGAAGTCCATCAGTTGTCTAAAAGCAAATTCAACCAATATAGACCCTGACAGAGAGTTATCAGGATTGTCATTGATATACAAGCTTAAGAGGCCTGGCCATGTCTCATGTGAAGAAGAAACAGGGAGTGAGAATCTCTTTCAAGCAGGTATTCTGAAGGGCTTTCTCTCAGAAGAAAAGAGTGATTTGGGACAAAATACCTTCAGTAATAGCACAGGTAAAAATAAAGTTCAACTCTGTCAAGGAGTCTATATAGGTCAAAAAAAAAATTCCTGTAAAAAATGGAAACCCCAACCCTGTGCAATTATACTGTACAGATATTTTCAAATATGAAAAGTATTTGAATCTGACAAAGTCAGAGGAACAAATGTAAAATGGCAGGAGTCCCCAAAGTATGGTATTCACCCAGAAACAATATAAGCAAGATCTACAATAAAGATATTGGAAGACAACTTAGATTTATATAAAGCTACACAGATGGATATGATTCTGTGTGTAATACATAATGATTTGTAAGGCAAAATCATAGACTAAGCAGGAATTCCACAATGTAGTAACAGAATCAACTGTTGACTATTCTTTTTCATATTATTATGCTAGTATAGTTGAATTACTTATTTTATAAATAGTGGACTCTTCATGCTAATTGCAACATGATTAAAAAGTTACATTGGAAATATTTTTACTGCCTAGAAGTTATTAGATGATTTCAGCAAAAATGTTCAGTCTACAAGTTAGAAGGTTTACCTTTTCCTTGAAAATAAGACTTTCATGTTATATGCCAAATGCTGAGGCAGGTGAAGTAGTATCTAATGTGCCCTTCCAACAGAAGGGCACATTTAGTTTTCAAAGATGGTAGAGTTGATGCTGGGAAAGATTGAAGGCAAAAAGAGAAGTAGGTAGAGGATGAAATGGATGTCATCACTGACTCAATGAACATGAATCTGAGCAAACTCTGGGAGATAGATAGTGAAAGACAGAGGAACCTGGAGTGCTACAATCCATGGAGTCATAAAGAGTCAGACACAATTTAGTAACTAAACAGCAGCAACTAGTTTAGACAAAAAATCTCATATTACCAACAGCTGATTCTGGAAACATTAACAATGCTATCAACACTAAATCAATTACATACACCTGAGAAAGATGACAGAGAAGGCAATGGCACCCCACTCCAGTACTTTTGCCTGGAAAATCCCATGGACAGAGGAGCCTGGTAGGCTGCATTCCATGGGGCATGGGATCGCACGGAGTCGGACACGATGGAAGCGACTTAGCAGCAGCAGCAGCAGCAAGAAAGATGGAAGGAATGGTGCTAAAGCTGAAACTCCAGTACTTTGGCCACCTCATGTGAAGAGTTGACTCACTGGAAAAGACTCTGATGCTGGGAGGGATTGGGGGCAGGAGGAGAAGGGACGACTGAGGATGAGATGGCTGGATGGCATCACGGACTCAATGGACGTGAGTCTGAGTGAACTCTGGGAGTTAGTGATGGACAGGGAGGCCTGGTGTGCTGCAATTCATGCGATCGCAGAGTCGGACACGACTGAGCGACTGAACTGAACTGAAGAAAGATGAATGTTTAATATCTGCAAAATAAAAATCATCAAAACATAATTGTCTATATACACACACATAAGAGAAATAAAAAGAGAGATCATAAATATGTCATCATGCTGCTGCTGCTGCTAAGTCGCTTCAGTCGTGTCCAACTCTGTGCGACCCCGTGGACTGCAGCCCACCAGGCTCCTCCGTCCATGGGATTTTCCAGGCAAGACGACTGGAGTGGGGTGCCATTGTCTTCTCCTGATATGTCATCATAGGCATTCTTAAATTTTAAAATTGTATAAGATGAAATTCACTTGTGTTAGCCTAAGAAATTGTGAAGCACTTATATTTAATTCAAAATTGCTGTAAAAATTGTTACCAGATGATAGTGATCATAAACAAAAGTCTCAAACATTACTAGTGGCTTTAGGGTTTTCATTATGTGTCAAACAAAGAACTTGTCTCTCTGAGGGAAAATAATTTAAAAGTATAAACCTTAGGAAATGTTGGTAAATTCAGTTTTAAGTCTGAAGTGAAGAACAATATGAACAATGAAATACAGATGCAAAACTGAACTTATATAGGAGAACCTCTTTAACTTGGATGGGGCTCCAGAAGTGAAGACCCTGAACCTCAGGCTTCACAGTAACTCTTCTACTAGGTACATTTAGTGAGATTCCTTTTTTCTTACATTAGCCATATTTAATGATTTTTCACAGTCATATAAGTGTTGTTTTCAAGGCATAATGTTCAAACAGTCAAAAAAGTTACTTTTCAGATGGGCAAAGGCAAGCTCAGTTATAAAGCAGTGACAACCAGGATGTTTAGTTCTTTGAATTGTCAGCAAATGTAACAAGGAAAATGTGTTAAACATGACAAAGAAGAGGACATATTCTAACTTACTTTCACTTTATATCTTTAACTAAATCTAATTAAAGTATAAGAATTGCTATTTTTTATTAGTTCCTTGGTTAATAAACATTCATGCTGTTTGCTTTGCAGCATACCTCATTACATAGCAGGTGGTTTAAATACTTGTATTTCAGCTTGCCAACAGAGTTTCGTTCAATTTTTATGAAATAAAAAGTGGTTTCACAAAATTCCATTTCTTCTTCTATAAGAAATTTATTATATCATTGTTTGTTTTAGCTAAAACAGTGGTTATACAAATTACCTCTGGTGTTACTAAGCTATAGGAAGTCATCTAATGTTCTTTCATATTAACAAAATGTTTAGCACCTCCTATGTGCTTGACGTTGCTCTGAGTGCTAGAAGAATAAACAGAAAATATTATTGTTCTCCTGTACTTTTATCCTCTGGTGGAATGAGACAAACAAAAATATAGTTTCTGCTTTGCAAACTTTCATAGGAAATATATGCATTTCTATCACTTTATATTCTGTAAATATGTTGCTGCTGCTGCTCCTAGGTTGCTTCAGTCGTGTCTGACTGTGCAATCCCATAGACGGCAGCCTACCAGGCTCTTCCGTCCCCAGGATTCTCCAGGCAAGAACACTGGAATGGGTTGCCATTTCCTTCACCAATGCATGAAAGTGAAAAGTGAAAGTGAAGTCACCCAGTTGTGTCTGAAACTCCCAGTGACACCATGGACTGCAGCCTACCAGGCTCCTCTGTCCATGAGATTTCCAGGCAAGAGTACTGGAGTAAGGTGCCATTTCCTTCTCCAGGGTATCTTCCCTACCCAGGGATTGAACCCTTATTTCTTATGTCTCCTGTATTGGAAGGCAGGTCCTTTACCACTAGTGCCACCTGGGAAGCCCAATATAGACATATAGTTTGGCACAACTTGATTTAAAATTGATATTCTTAAAACAATCTGTGTGATATGAAAACAATTAACTATATTTATATTCAGAAGTATATGACTCTTTTTTTTCCTTCTAGGAACTTTATATTTTCCAGTCTTACATTTAGGTCTTTATTCAATTTTAAGTTTAATTTTCTATATGGTGTAATGTAATGTTCCAATTTCATTCTTTTGCCTGTCCAGTTTTCCTAGCACCAGTTACTGAAGAAACTACTTTTTTCTCCTCCATACATTCTTGTCTGATTTATTGTTATTTAATTGCCTACAAGTGTATGGGTTTATTTCTAGGTTCTCTATTCTCTTCCATTGATATATGTGTCTATTCTTCTGCTAGTACCATGCTGTTTGGGTTACTGCAGCTTTGCATAATATAGTCTGAAGTCATAGAATGTGAGGATCAGTTTTGTTCTTCTTTTCTCAAAGTTGCTTTGACTATTTAGAGTCTTTGTGGTTCCATGCAAGCTCTTCATCAGGTACATTGTTTATCCCTGTTTTCTTAGTCACCCACCCAATGGTTTTCTTTTTTGTTATTGCTCTTCCATTTGAAACATACTCTTGTCTCTTCTCATTTTATTTAATTTTCTCTGTCTCTACGAAATTAGATGAAACAGTTACCAACCCCAGTCTCGAGGGCTCCTCTGGGGAACATTCCTATGCAGTCCACATGTTCCAAGTGGCTCTGATGTGTGAGCTGGATCTGAAATGAGCACAAGCTGTGTTTTCTCTCTGGATTTTACTGGCAGACACTGCCCTAGTGGGAGATTGTCCTGGAGCCTAGGGGTTAGAACCAGAGGCAGGAGCATGTTGCCCTTTTCCTATCCTCAGTGGCCATCACCACCTGTCAGCGATAGCTTCAAGGGATACCCCTGACCTGGCCCTGTCAGATGTGCACAAGTATGCACAGGGATGCTGCTCCTGAAGTACATGATGGTCTCAGTTCTGCTCTGTCTTGTTCTCTCTGGAGTGTGTGCAAGGATGTTGGAGCTAGTAATTGCTGCCTCTGCACACTCAGAGATGGCAGGGATCCAAGCTGGCTCTGTCCCTCCAGGTATGCACATTCACATTATCAACAGCAGCTTTCACCTTAGTGGTAGTCAGAATAGGAGCAAGAAGAGCTGGAGCAGGAACTTGATGTTGGATGGGAGAGTGTACTAGATGGTCTTGGCAAGATGGCCAAAGCCCCAGACTACTTTTAAAACTACTGCCTCTGTGCTGTGACTGGTAGTAAGCAAATCTAAGCATGAGGAGTATCAGTCTCTTATAGCCCTCTGGTGAGCTCCACTGGTGTTCAGATCAGCTAAAGGGTCTTGATTTTCTGGTCTTGAACCCCAGAGCTGGGGTGCCTAATATGTGACTCAAACCCCTCGCTCCACAGGGAGGATTCCCAAGCCTTTGGCATGCCCTCCTTTTCTGTATCCCCCACTAGAAGTATGGCTTCCAAGCAGATTGCTTCTCCTCTCTTCCTACCAGGCTTTGTGTGGATTTATCTTTACAGGCTTGGTTGTAGAAGAGCTATTCTGCTAGTCACCAGGTCAAATTTCAGTGACAGTTGCTCCATACATAATTGTAGTTTTGGTGTAATTGTGAGGAGAGGTGAGCCCTGTATCTTCCTATTTCACCATCGTGATCTTTCTCACATAGGCTGTATTCTTTGACAGCATAAAATAGGGACTGTGGTCTATGTTTCAAGCAAAAATTCCTTTAGGTATTAACATTTAAATAGCCCATGATGCTACTTAACCTTATGTAATCTAAGGATTTATTAGATGTGTTTCTGTACATGAGAATACATGCTCCATGAAGGCAAGGATTTCAGTATTTGGTTCACTGTTCTATCTCCAAGTGCCTAAAATACTACATGATGAATGGATGGATGAAGCTATCACAGTGTATATTAGGTTGGTAAATTTAATAGTGACTTTCTTATATTCTCACATTGTGATATTTAATAGAAACAATTTTTTTTCAAAATTTTCAGTTTTTAATAAACTTCAGATGCAGCAAATACATTTTTAATTTACTCATTCAACATCCCTTCAACATTTACTGAGTGTCTGCTATTGTCAAACACATTGTTACTAAAAGTAAAAACACCCCTATCTGTCTTCTATATTCAAAAACACTTCATTTCTGATATTAAATTCCCAGAGTTTTCCACAGCAACCACTCCTTTAACTCTCCAGACACCAGCTAGGTGTTCTACAATTCAATCATGGCACTAACTACGTGGAATTGGCACATATCCCACAGGTAAGCAGCTCATTCCAAAAGACAAGCTACTACTTCAGATACCAACCATAATTAACAGATCCCCAGGTTTTCCACTTTTGTCCCACTTGGCTACAAATCAGGAGTTCACATGACTCTCTCCTCGGATCTGTAATAAAATAAATAACAGTGTGTTAAGGTGCTACATTAATAAGAGCTGCCATTGATTGGCTATCTAAAAAAGGCTCAAATTTTTAACTTGTGAATTTCATTATCTCTACAAATGTGAAGGAAGGATGGCATTTTTATTTTTAATCATGGATCCTGAAGATCCACAAATATAAGCAGATTATGTATGCTGCACTTGGTAAAACTGATGATTTGGATCTAGGATTGCCTATCACTTAATTTCTCTTAACATTTCCTTTGTCTATGTTATTTAGAAATATGTTGCTTATTTGACAAATACTTTGGAATATTCCAGGTATCTTTCTGCTGTTCATTTTTAATTTAATTTTATTCTAGTCTAAGAACATTTTTAGTATGATTTATATTTTTTTCATTAGTTAAGATACATCTTAAGGCTCAGAATGTAGATCATCTTGGTGAATGCTCCGTATTAGCTTAAGAAGAATGTATATTCTGTTAATGTTGGATGAAATGTTCAATAAATGTAATTAGATCCAGTTGATTGATGATGCTGTTCAGTTCAACTATATCCTTAATTATTTTCTGCCCCCTGAGTCTGTCAGTTACTGAAAGAGAAGCATTGAAGTCTCTAACTGTTAAGAGTGGATTTAGCTATTTCTCCTTGTAGTTTGCTAGGGCTACCATAAAAAAGTACCACACATTGAGTGGCTTGAACAACATAAACTTATTTTATAAGATTTCTGGAGGCCAAAAGTCTAAGATAAAGGTGTCAGTAAGTTTGTTTTTTTCTTCTCAGGCCTCTGTCTCTGGCTTGTGGATAGCTGTCTTCACTGTGTCATGTGAAATTCCTCTGTGTATATCTGTGTCCTACTCTCCTCTTTTCATAATGACACTCATCCTATCATATTAAGGCATACACTAATGACCACATGTTAACATTATTATATCTTAGAAAGTGAAAGTATTAGTTGCTCAGTCACGTCTGACTCTTTACGACCTCATGGACTGTAGCCTGCAAGGCTCCTTTGTCCATGGGATTCTTCAGGCAAGAATACTGGAGTGGGTTGCCACGTCTTTCTCCAGTTGTTATATGATAAATACTAAGTTGTTATATGATAAACATGATAAATAGAAAATTGCTATATTTTAAAGAATTGATCCTTTTATGATTATGTAATATCTCTCTTTATCCTTGATAATTTTTTTTCTGATGTATCTTTGCTTTGTCTGAAGTTAATACAGCTAATGGTTATATTTCTCTACCACTTTCAATATATGTGTGTCTTTATAGTTATAGTGCATGTCATATAGAGAACATATAGTTGGATCTTGATTTTTTCCATTCTCTTTTAACAGGTAAATTTAGACCATTCTCATTTAAAGAAATTATTGATCTGTTAACTGTTTTCTTCTCATTAAGTGTGTTTGCTTTTAATTTTCTTTCTTTGATTTTTTTCTTTTTGTCTTGTTTCAACTGAGTATTTTATGTTATTCTTTTTTATATCCTCTTAGCACATCAGTTATACTTTTCAAAAATACTTTTACTACTATCCAAATTTTGCAATGTATGTCAACAGCTAATATTTATCCTCTTTTAAATAGCACTATATCATTTTACAGGTAATGTAGGTAGCTTATAGTTGAGTGCTCCCCATTCTTTCTTCCAGTTTCTTACTCAAGTGACCTCATTTATGTCACTTGTCCGCAAGCTACAATCATCTAATATACTGTTGCTATTGTTGGTTTGAGCTTTTGTCTATTAGGGCAATTGAGAATAAGAAAAAATGTTACCTTATCTTTATTCTTTCTCTAATGTGTGCCTTTCTTTCTAAAGATCTGAGTTTCTGACATATTATTGTCTGTCTCTGCCAACATCTTAACATTTCTTGCAAGACAAGTCTGTTGTCAACACATTCTCTCATTTATCTGTGAAAGTCTATTTTTCTTCACTCTTAAAGGACACTTTCACTAGATAGGGAATTCTAAGTTGGTGAGTTTTCCTTTGAACATTTTCAATACCTAATTCCATTCTCTCCTTGCTTGCATGACTTTCAAAGAAAATTCCAATGCAATTATCATCCTTTTTTCTACTCTATAGGTAAGATTCCTGCTATACTCTTCTGGTTCCTTTCAATAACTGCTCTTTGTCTTTTTTTTTTTTTGGCAATTTAATTATGACATGTCTAAGTGTAGATTTTTTTGTTACTTAGTCATGCTTGGTGTTCTCTGGATTCCTGGATCTGTGTCTTAGTGTTTCTGAACACTTTTGAACAATTCTCAGCCATTATTACAGCAAATATTTCTACTATTCCATACAACACAGTGGTAAAGATTCTGCCCACTGAGACATAAGATGCAAGAGACATAGTTTGATCCCTGGTTCAGGAAGATCCGCTGGAGAAGAAAATGACAACAGACTCCAGTATTCTTGCTTGGGAAATCCTATGCACAGAGGAACCTGGTGGGCTACAGTCCATGAGTCATAAGGAGTCAGACACAACTAAGCACATACACTATTACTTCTGCTACTGTTCTCTTTTCTATTTTTGGTATTATTATGTTTACATTAACATTTTATCATTGTCTCATGCTTCTTGAATATTCTATATGCTGATTTTTATTCTTATTTTTATTTTTGCTTTTCTGTTTTGTTAGCCTTAACAAAGGCTAACTAACATAAACTCAGTTCAGTTCAGTTCAGTTGCTCAGTCGTGTCTGACTCTTTGCGACCCCATGAATCGCAGCACGCCAGGCTTCCCTGTCCATCACCAACTCCTGGAGTTCACTCAGACTCACGTCCATTGAGTCCGTGATGCCATCCAGCCATCTCATCCTCAGTCGTCCCCTTCTCCTCCTGCCCCCAATCCCTCCCAGCATCAGGGTCTTTTCCAATGAGTCAACTCTTCGCATGAGGTGGCCAAAGTACTGGTTACTCACTGATTTTTCCCTCATCTGTGTCTAGTCTACTGATGAACCAATTAAAGACATTCTTCACTCCTATTGTGTTTGGTTTCTAGCATTCTGTTTTCATTTATTCTCAGAATTTTCCTTACTCTCCATACCTCTTCTTGAATGTCACCACTTTTTCCAATAGAGAGCATCATGTATTATTATAGTTCTTTTAAATTCCATGTCAAATAATTGCAAAATCTGTGTCATATATTATTGTGGTTCTAATGCTTACTTTGTCTCTTCAGATCATATTTTCTTTGAATTTTAGCATACTTGTAATTTTTTTGGTGAAAGCTAGGCATGGTGTAGTGATTAATAGAAAAATAGACAAATGGATCTTTAGTGTGAGATTTTATATTTATCTTGTAGAAGTTAGACTTTGTTTAATATATGCTATAGCTATAGTTGTCAGAAGCTTTGATTTATTTCAATGTCTCTATATATATCTTGTTGCCTTTGTTCTTCTCCAGAAGCTTCTTAATCAGTGTCTAACAGCTCTCTCAGTTGTAGTCCACTGTTACACTGCTGCTGCTAAGTCACTTCAGTCGTTTCCAACTCTATGCGACCCCACAGATGGCAGCCCACCAGGCTCCCCCGTCCCTGGGATTCTCCAGGCAAGAACACTGGAGTGGGTTGCCATTCCTTCTCCAGTGCATGAAAGTGAAAAGTGAAAGTGGAGTCGCTCAGTTGTGTCTGACCCTCAGTGACCCCATGGACTGCAGCCTTGCAGGCCCCTCTGTCCATGGGATTTTCCAGGCAAAAGTACTGGAGTGGGGTGCCACTGCCTGGAGACCTATTAATAAGGTTTCCCAGATGGTATCATGGTAAAGAATCTACTTGCCAATGTATAAGATGCAAGAGATGTAGGTTCTATCCCTGGGTTGGGAAGATCCCCTGGAGAAGGAAATGGTAACCCACTCCTGTATTGTTGCCTGGGAAATCCCATGGACAGAGGAGCCTGATGGGCTACAGTCCATGGGATCACAGAAGTCAGACACAACTTAGTGACAAAACCACCACAACAAAAATATTGGGAAGAAGAAGTATTATATAATCATATGATTAATTCTTCATTATACAATACTCAAGAATCCCTGGGCTGTGAACTTAGGAAGAGTTTCCTATCACTTTTTTCCTCCCTTTGTGTATGACAAGGAGGGTAAAAAGCCTCAAGTTGTATAACTCCCCTTCCCCTATGGCATATTACATTCTGGTTAAAACAGCTTCCCCTGAAGGCAGGATTTCTCTACTAAGAACAGAATGCTCTGAGCATTTGTCAAAATGGTTACTTTTCCCCTCTCCTTACTTAAAAAGCAGGAGGGAACTTTTCTACAATCATTACTGTGAGAAACTGATGGGATTTTGGATGTAAAACTACTGAAGAAGTGGGAGAAACTGTATGCCTCTTCCCTCAGGAGATTTTAGCTCTCAAGGTAGTCCAGACCCAGCCTCAAGAAATCAGTCAATACTGTTTAAGTGTTCTTACCACTTATTGACTTCCAGTGGATTTTACTCCCAATATGCTAAACTTCCTGTTATTTGAGTTTCTCTAGTTTTCAGAGAATCAGTTTGCCCTAGCATCTCAATTGGAGAAGGTAATGGCACCCCACTCCAGTACTCTTGCCTGGAAAATCCCATGGACAGAGGGGCCTGCAAGGCTGAGTCCATGGGGTCGCTGAGGGTCAGACACAACTGAGCGACTCCACTTTCACTTTTCACTTTCATGCATTGGAGAAGGAGGTGGCAACCCACTCCAGTGTTCTTGCCTGGAGAATCCCAGGGACAGGGGAGTCTGGTAGTCTGCCGTTTATGGGGTCGCACAGAGTTGGACACGACTGAAGTGACTTACCAGTAGCAGCAGTAGCAGCATCTCAATTCTCTGATGGCTGTCAGAAGAGTTGACTTTTAGCTTTTTCAGCTTTCTTAAATTATAAGTTTGGGAGTGACAAGTCCCAAGTTCTTTACATGTTGAAGCAGAAAATGGAAGTGGGGACATGGGAGCAGCCTATTTCAAATGCCCACATTTTTTTTTTTTATTGACTTTATCCAAGCCTTAGAGTGGCAGCAGTGATTGGATGAGTGGACTGAAAAAGGAGTTTTATTGTAAGTATCCAGGCAATCAGTGACGAGAACAGAAGTTAAGCTGTATACTTAAACACACACATGCAAATATACAGTCAATTTATCATTATTGTCACAACACTAAGATAAGTTGTAAGTAAGAACATGTCTAACAAATCTGAATATCTCAAGTTTGAAACTAAGGCAAATTGTAAACCATTCTCCAGGTTACATCCTATTGTTTGAGGATTTGATTCACAGATTCCTGTCAATATGTGCCTGAAAGTTACTCAAGATGCTAAATATGATAGACTTATTTAAAAAAAAAAAATAAGTGCACTTAAATAATTATTTTTTTTCCCCAGAAATCCTAAATATTTACTTTTGGGAACTGTATCGATGGACATGACAAAATGAAGTAATAAATGATGCTGCTTTAGGCATGATTTGGAGTGTTAAAGGATTCAAACAAAAAAAATTGAAGAATGAGGACATAACTTAATGAGGAAATATATACCAAATTCCATTGCGATTATTCCTGTGATCCAGCATATATGTTTTTAAATAACTGAGTTCTCTACCATGATCACAATATCTAGTATTATTTTATGCATAGCTTATGGAGCCTGTTTTGTCAAAATACTTTATTTCTCTCAAAAAAAAAAAAAAAAACTAGTTATCCCTAAAAAATCTAGGTATCTCTGCTTATATGTATAAAGTATGCCTTAATTTCCTAATTAATTTCATTTGAAAAAGACTATTACTTTTCTATTCCTTTGTACCAAAAGTTTAAGCTTTCAGCATCTTTTTCTAAAACTAAGCTTTTATATTCTCAGAATTTATAGAAATACAAGCTGATGCTCTCTATTGGGGTAATTAACTGGCTCACAGTATTTTGTGATCTTGAGGCTTTATTTACCTCAAGTATAATTTGTGATATACTTAATCTGAAACGTTATATAGAAAAATGTAAGTGTTGCAAAGTATTTTATATGTCTTCTGAACATATTTAGCATTTATTAGAGAGAGAAACTTCTAAACCAAGCTTTGTAAAACCCTGTGTTGCCTAACGGTCTAATTAAAGTTATATTCAGTATAATCTATCTGAATGCAATTAGATATATTTAATAGGTTGACATATCCCAGGTGGCAGTAATGGTAAAGAATCCACCTGCCAATGCAGGAGACATAAGAGACCGGGTTTCATCACTGAGTCAGGAAGATCTCCTGAAAATGAGAATAGCAACCCACTCCACCATTCCTGCCTGGAGAATCCCAAAGACAGTGGAGCCTGGCGGGCTACAGTCCCTAGGGTTCCAAAGAATTACACATGACTGAACCAAGTTAGCATGCACATATGGTACCTAAGTAAATTTTTTTGAATTAATTCAAATCACTATAAAACATGATCTTGATTCTCAATCACCTTTAATTCAAGTATCTCCATAGGTGGATACAATATCTTGCTAGGCAAAGTGCATAAATTTGTAGCCCCAAACTTCAGGTCAAAGTAAATATTAGCTTGTATTGTTTCTCAGGGTTCAAGTACTAGTATTATTGTTGATGTTTTGCCATGACAAATTTAATCAAAAAGAGACATTTTGCTCTGTCCTACAGGCTTACTAAGTTGGTTACAGTACTATGATAGATGATGTAGATCCAGAAAACCTCTTTTATTTTTCTGCTAAGGTAGTTTTAATTTTCTTTAATATTTAGTAAACTATTATAATAAATTTTAAATTATGTATAGTAGTATCATAACTTTATGCTAGTAAGATATGACTTTATTTTCCTCTTGTTGTATTTACTGTTACACACAACTGTGTCTATTTTGATTAATGTCTTTGAGGTCCCACTCTTTTAAGTGTCATTGTGTACAATGGTTCTATGTGTCCTATGAGAGTTCATTGCAGCAGGTTTGGAATTGGTCTAAATTCTTTTACTGAAATAAGAAACACACCCTCTGAGGACTATCCACTGGTCATGGCATGAAGTTTAATGAGTCCAAGGAATTTTAGGACTGTTTGTTGTGAATGACAATGAGGTTGATGAATGACACATGTCTTTGGTGAGACCACTGGCAGGGTTTGTTATTTAGCCAATATATATACTTATATAAACAGTGGGGTGTAAGGGACCCTGGTCAAGTTTGCATTTTGGATTCCCTGGTTCCTCCTTGTTCTGTGTATAGGTTGGTGGTGCCTGGCTTGAGAGGAAAAAAAAAAAGAAAAAAAACTGAGCCTTGTAAAACTCTTAGAGAAAAGAAAATTCAACCTAGTGGCACCTCTCTGGATCACTTCTGTGTGGCAGACTTGGACTTAAGCATAATTCCATAAGTAAAGTTTTACTTTAAATGTTTCTGCTATATTAAATCATTTTCCTGCAGTAATCTGTAGATTTGTATGGACTGTCATTTTGGGTTCTGGGCATCTTCTTTAGTAAATGAATCCTGAGTGCCACAGATAGTACAATATACTATTATATACCCTTACACTAATAAAGTTTTGTAGCTGAAGGGGGTTTCAGCCAGCATCTGTCTTATCCCATTCACTTTAAGAAGTAAGAAATTGAGAGGTCTGTATTTCCTTGCTAGCTGTCGGGTGGGTCACCTCTCTGTTACTAGAGGCCACCTGTTCTTGCCATGTGGCTTTACATCTTCATGCCAGAAAGGCATGGCAAACCTCTGACTTCCCCTCCTGCCACCAGCCAGAGAAAACTCTCCACTTTAAAAGGCTTGTGTGAAAAGGGCAGTCTCACCTGAATAATATCTCTATTTAAGATCCCTATTTGAAAGAATTTTGGGGGGCCATCATAGAATTCTACCTGCCACAATACTTGAATTAATCTTTCTTGAAAAAATAAATTTCATGTTAAAAAAAAAAAAGGAAAGAAGAAATTGAAGCAACCAAAGTGCAAATTACTTAAAAAAAACACATACCTAGTTGGACATAGGGGCTAAAACTACACCTTCCTCCAATGAGGTTAGTCCATTTCATATCATCATACCAAATCTAAACCTAATAAATTATACCTAAATTACAGCTGCTATTAATGCTTTCTCAGAATTAAAATTATAGGAACAAGTGATTGGTTTGGTTTCCTTACATCAATAAAGTGTTTGTAACGTGCTTATATCAAACATATTTTAGGACTATAAATTTTTCTTTTACTTGTATAGTTTATGGAAGGACATCAGGGAAGTCTGCTTTCTATACCATGATTAATATTTATATAAACATTTTTATACATAAATTGTGTTTATAATTATCAGAGTAAATTATATGCTATGTTCATTTTATTACCTGAGTAAAGATATATTATTATCTTTTACTCAAGAAACATATATATATATTGAGATTCATTAGTGTTTATACATTTATCAATGTATAAAATTATGTCTAATATTCATGTCTTTAGGGGGATTTATGGACAATGGAAAAAATTAATAATTAAAATCTTATGTGAGAGCTATTATTTATTTGTCTTTAAATTGTTTTTATTTTTAGCATGAATTTATATATATGTGTGTGTGTATATATTTTAACTTCATTGAAGAAATATATGGCACCTTAACATGCAATATTCAGTGATCTAAGGAGTATACTGGTCACATACTATCCATCTCTAAATATCTCCCCAGAATTTGAAGACTTACCTTTTAAACAAATAATGAAAGATTTAAAAATAATGGAAATGGGAAATACATACAAACAAATGAATAAGAGTGATAGGAACAACAAGAAAAAAAAGAATAAAAGGAGGTAAGGAAGGAGCAATGGCAAGAAGAATTATCAGTCAGATCTTTGTTTTGCAGTAACTAATGTAGAAGTCAGGGAAATATTCATACATATTTGTAGAAGGATATAACTAAGAAAGAAAAACATGGTATCTATAACTCTGTAGATCATAATCTATTGTCATAAATTTCTGAACAATATTTTTGGTCAATATGGAATCCATCTGGATTTTCATCCTGACTTTTCTTTTAATTTTGTGTAGCTTTTTGTAGTTTTAATGACTACTGCATACACACAGACAACACAATTTCTCTCTTGGAAGATGTTATTATCTCTATATAATAAAAGACATTTTAAATAATATTCAACACAATGCAAAAATAATTTGAGCTTTTATTTCAATTGGTTTCAATTATTATTTTTTAACATTTTTCCTTAAAAATATTCTTCAAAATTCCATTTCATATTCTTTATTGATTTAAATTGGCTAAATATTCAAATCCTTTTATGTTGTAATGATGACAAACTTATGCAATTATGACACAACTTTTTGTATGATTTATTTACCTTTTTTATAGAACATTGCAATTGAAAATACTTAGCTTGATATTTCCTTACTCCTGCTACTACTGCTAAGTCGTGTCAGTCGTGTCCGACTCTGTGCCACCCCATAGACGGCAGCCCACCAGGCTCCACCGTCCCTGGGATTCTCCAGGCAAGAACACTGGAGTGAGTTGCCATTTCCTTCTCCAATGCATGAAAGGAAAAGTGAAAGTGAAGTCGCTCAGTCGTGTCCGACTCTTAGCGACCCCATGGACTGCAGCCCACCAGGCTCCTCCGTCCATGGGATTTTCCAGGCGAGAGTACTGGAGTGGGTTGCCATTGCCTTCTCCGGATATTTCCTTAATCTATGCTAAAGATGTTCATCATTAATACTTCATTTTCTCTTTATGTTTTAAAAAATATTAAAAAGGAAAACCACAACTGTGTAATACAACTGTGCGTACTGCAGCGATATGTAATCAAACATCTGTTTTGAAAAAGTAATTAAAAATTATATGAAAAAAGTTCTATAGCTAAGAAAGTACTATTACAAAAAATCAATTATTCTTTGAAATACAGGAAGCTGCTTTTCAGAAATTACAACAAAGAAAACTGCTGGTAACCATCTTACTGTATATCCATTTCTCAAAATAGTATAAGAACTTTCACAAAGTCAAATCACTCATTATGAAATGCCCCAAGGCATAGATTTTCTCAGATTGAGCTTCACATTTCTCCTTTGCAAAGAAAATCATTTTCAAAAATAAGGAGAAATGCTTAGCAACAGCAACTCAGTTGCGCTAAACATATGTACTGACTATACAATATATAAATATATAAATATTTGAATACAATTTATACTTGTAATTTAAACTGTTGAATAGATATTTTCACTGAATGTTTAAGAGCATAACACATTTGCAGTAGCATTCATTGTGTTTCATAACCATGTACTGCAAATAAAATTCTATAATAATAATGTAAGCTTTTCACACAATAATTATTCAGAATTTTTAAGTACAAATGTTATGGAAATAACTGACCTCACAAGATGACATATTATAATAGATCCTTAAGCTACATAATCTTAAAAATACTTAAAATCATTCTTTTTAAGCATAACACTTCCAAATAAGCACTTTGTCCCTTTAGCATTGAAACAATATACTTTTTTAGCACCTTATAGCAGTTATTGTAAAACTATATTTTATAGTTTCACAGATATAACTCTAATTCAGAAAAGTACATTTTTTCCTTAAGCATATGAACAAAATTGGATAAATGAAAGCAGACTCATTAGAATATGAATGTTGCGGTTCATAGGAAAGGTTACTTTTCCTAGTATTTAACTTATACAAACAGTACCATCTGGAAAATAAGAAGAACATTTTGGACAGTCTCTTTCCAAACAGTATGAATTTCTTTTGCACAATATTCAGCTACATAATTTAGGCATATTAGAATTATAATTATTCAACTGGGAGTTAGTAAACACAATTTTTCTATTCTTCAAAGTTATAAAACTCTCCGTTTGAGTGTCAGAATAACTAATCAAGACTTTCTCATGATGCCACACAAATATTGGTAGTCTAAAGTGTTGTTTTACCTATATAGGTAGCCTACCTTTGAGACGTGCTTGTTTTCTTAGAACACCGGAACTGAACTCCTACAAAGAATTTGTCTGTTCCTGTAGGCTTCAATCATCCTTCTTTTTCCAGTAGATTAAATGTCTAGGTGTATACTTATGATTATTATATTTTTAGAATACTTTCAATTGTCTACCTTTAAAGAAAACAAAATAAAAAATAGAGTGACTGCAAAATGGACATATTCTTATTTGACTTTGTTTTAATTCTACTAAATATTTGGAAGACAAAATTAATTTGTGGACATTTAAAAAATGTGTAGATATTTTAAATTGTACAAAGATAACATATATACAAAACAGTTTTTTAAAATAACTTCACGTGTATATTTGACACTCAAATTAATATAATGAAATAAGTACTAGAAAATGATTATTTCCATATTAGAGATGGGAAACTAAGACTTAGTTTACAAAGTTTGTCAATAATCACTTCAGTTCAGTTCAGTTCAGTTGCTCAGTCATGTCCAACTCTTTGTGACCCCATGAATTGCAGCATGCCAGGCTTTCCTGTCCAACACCAACTACCAGAGTTTACTCAAACTCACGACCATCGAGTTGGTGGTGCCATCCAGCCATCTCATCCTCTGTTGTCCCCTTCTCATCTTGCCTCCAATCCCTCCCAGCATCAGGCTCTTTTCCAATGAGTCAGCTCTTTGCATGAGGTGGCCAAAGTACTGGAGTTTCAGCTTTAGCATCATTCCTACCAGAGAACACCCAGGGCTGATCTCCTTTAGAATGGACTAGTTGGATTTCTTTGCAGTCCAACAGATTCTCAAGCGTCTTCTCCAATACCAATTCAAAAGCATCAATTCTTCAGCACTCAGCCTCTTCACAGTCCAACTCTCACATCCATTCATGACCACAGGAAAAACCATAGCCTTGACTAGACGGACCTTAGTTGGCAAAGTAATGTCTCTGCTTTTGAATATGCTATCTAGGTTGGTCATAACTTTTCTTCCAAGGAGTAAGTGTCTTTTAATTTCATGGCTGCAGTCACCATCTGCAGTTATTTTGGAGCCCCAAAAAGATAAAGTCTAATGCTGTTTCCACTGTTTCCCCATCTATTTGCCATGAAGTGATGGGACCAGATGCCATGATCTTCATTTTCTGAATGTTGAGCTTTAAGCCAACTTCTTCACTCTCCTCTTTCACTTTCATCAAGAGGCTTTTTAGTTCCTCTTCACTTTCTGCAATAACGG
Source organism: Aepyceros melampus (assembly GCA_006408695.1). NCBI lineage: Eukaryota > Metazoa > Chordata > Mammalia > Artiodactyla > Bovidae > Aepyceros > Aepyceros melampus. Next base: position 96,437 of record SJXQ01004067.1, on the reverse strand, counting down.
TTTAGTCCTATGTATTAGAACTATCCTCAAAACCAATAAATCATTGATAGCCTGATTCCCTATAGATTTTATATTCTCCAAGATCTGGGGAAAACTCAACTTAATCTTTTTGTGTCTATACCTCAACAGAACTTTAAGTATGTTAAGAAAACAAACCTAGTTTTATGTATTTGGGAAAAGTTGCAACTGTCTCCCAACATCTGTTGCTGTTTATTTGCTAAGTTGTCTGACTCTTTTGAAACTCCATGGTCTGTTGCCCACCAGGCTCTTCTGTCCATATTATTTCCCAAGCAAGAATACCAGGGTGGGTTGCCATTATTTTCTCCAAGGGTTCTTCCTGACAGAGGGATATAATTTGCATCTGTTAAAGTTGTATTTCCCCTATTGTAAGTGTTTGAAAGCAAGGAAAAGCATCCTTTTGGTTCTATAAGTTTGGATATGTTTAATAAGAATCAGTCCTATGTTTTTAGTCACATCTCACTAAATGTTCATAAGTTATCTGTGCCCATTGCATTGACTTATATTCATACATTTGTAGTCACTGTGGACTATTTAGTCTTTGTGGGTTGATATTTGGATGTACCACTACTCTATAAATTACTTTATGTAAAAAAATAAATGTTGAGTCTATTTCATGCAGCAAAAAAAAAAATCTGATTTCCATATGAACTAGAATTCTGTGATCATTCTAAATCATCTTGTGAAATCATTTCCTATGTACTGGGTGAGCTTATCAGTGGCATGACTATCCAAATTGTCAATCACTTAACAGAGCCTCAAGCAGTTAATTAATAAATTAATCCAGGCCTCAACTGAATTCTTTGTTGACAATATTAAGGATCATATTTCTGCTAAAAATTTATAGCTACTTCTCTGCCTTCATTTCTGATTATTCATACATCATCAGCTTTGGGTAAAGATATGCTGTACCACAGGTATAAATTCAGAAGAATAATCATCTATATTCTGCATTGAATTATATTAAATCTGAAATGCCTATTTGTTAAAATAAATGTTATATCAATTATGGGACATTTTTTTCACAGGCAAATTGAGATTCACTGTTTCCTTTAAACCTTGACTTGTATGGCCCATTTTTCATTTTCCTTCCTGTGACTTTGAACAATATGCAAAATTTAGTTTTAGTTCCTAGATGGCTAGTTTTTTAACTTTTAAAACTATACTAGTCTCCAGGGCAAGAAGAGGTTTCAACATAGTCAGATTGAAGAATGACAAAACAAACAAACAAATAAAAATCTCTCTCAGTTCAGTTAAATCATTCACCAATATTCGACTCTTTGCAACCCCATGAATCAGAGCATACCAGGCCTCCCTGTCCATCACCAACTCCTGCAGTTCATTCAAACTCATGTCCATCAATGCCATCCAGCCATTCATACTCCACTGTCCCCTTTTTCTCCTGCCCCCAATCGCTTCCAGCATCAGGGTTTTTTTCAGTGAGTCAACTCTTCACATGAGGTGGTCAAAGTATTGGAGTTTCAACTGCAGCATCAGTCCTTCCAATGACCACTCAGGACTGATCTTAAGGATGGACTGGTTGGATCTCCTTGCAGTCCAAGAGACTCTCAAGAGTCTTCTTCAACACGAAAGTTCAAAAGCATCACTTCTTTGGCGCTTAGTTTTCTTCAAAGTCCAAATCTCACAGCCATACTGATCACTGGAAAAACCATAGCCTTCACTAGACAGACATTTGTTGGAAAAGTAATATCTCTGCTTTTGAAAATGCTATTGATGTTGGTCTAGATTTCCTTCTAAGGAGTAAGCATCTTTTAATTTCATGGCTGCAATCACTATCTGCAGTGATTTTGGAGCCCAAAAAAATAAAGTCTGACACTGTTTCCACTGTTTTCCCTGCTATTTCCCATGAAGTGATGGGACCAAATGCCATGATCTTCATTTTCTGAATGTTGAGCTTTAAGCCAACTTTTTCACTCTCTTCTTTCACTTTCATTAAGAGGCTTTTTAGTTCCTCTTCACTTTTGGCCAAAAAGGTGGTGTCATCTGCATATCTGAGGCAATTGATATTTCTCCCAGATGATAATATACAGCCTTGACATACTCCTTTTCCTATTTGGAACCAGTGTGTTGTTCCATGTCCAGCTCAAACTGTTTCCTGACCTGCTTACAGGTTTCTCAAGAAGCAGGTCAGGTGGTCTAGCATTCCCATATCTTTCAGAATTTTCCACAGTTAACTGTGATCGATATAGTCAAAGGCTTTGGCATACTCAATAAAGCAGAAATAGATGTTACTCCAGAACTCTCTTGCTTTTCCCATGATCCAGTGGATGTTGACAATTTGATCGCTGGTTCCTCTGCCTTTTCTAAGACCAGCTTGAACATCTGGAAATTCATGGTTCATGTACTGCTGAATCCTGGCTTGGAGAATGTTGAGCATTAGTTTACTAGCGTGTGAGATGAGTGTGTGTGAGATTCTGAAAGAATGTGTTCCAAAGGAGAAGAGAATGGCAAAGCACTTCAGTATTCTTGCCTTGAGAACCCCAAGAACAATATGAAAAGGCAAAATGATAGGCTACTAAAAGAGGAACTCCTCAGGTCAGTAGGCTCACGATATGCTACTGGAGATCAGTGGAAAAATAACTCCAGAAAGAATGAAGGGATGGAGTCAAAGCAAAAACAATACCCAGCTGTGGATGTGACTGGTGATAGAAACAAGTCCAATGCTGTAAAGAGAAATATTGCATAGGAATCTATAATATTAAGTCCATGAATTAAGGCAAATTGGAAGTGGTCAAACAGGAGATGGCAAGAGTGAACAGCGACATTCTAGGAATCACTGAACTAAAATGGACTGGAATGGGTGAATTTAACTCAGATGATGATGATATCTACTACTGTAGACAGGAATCCCTTAGAAGAAATGGAGTAGCATTCATGGTCAACAAAAGAGTCTGAAATGCAGTACTTGGATGCAATCTCAAAAATGACAGAATGATCTCTGTTCGTTTCCAAGGCAAACCATTCAATATCAAAGTAATCCAAGTCTATGCCCCAACCGGTAACACTAAAGAAGCTGATTTTGAATGATTCTATGAGGACCTACAAGACCGTCTAGAACTAACACCCCCCCCCCAAAAAAAAGATGTTCTTTTCTTTATAGGGGACAGGAAAGCAAAAGTAAGAAGTCAAGAAACATCTGGAGTAACAGGTAAATTTGATCTTGGAATACAGAATGAATCAGAGCAAAGGCTAATAGAGTTTGGCCAAGAGAACACACTGGTCATAGCAAACACCCTCTTCCAACAAAACAAGGCAAGACTCTACACATGGACATCACTAGATAGTCAACACCAAAATCAGATTGGTTATATTCTTTGCAGCCAAAGATGGAAAAGCTCTATACAGCAAAATCAAGATCAGGAGCTGAATGTGGCTCAGGACATGAACTCCTTATTGCCAAATTCAGACTTAAATTGAAAAAGGAGGGAACATCACTAGATCATCCAGGTTTGATCAAATCAAATCCTTATGATTATAAAGTCTAAGTGAGAAAAGACTTAAGGGACTAGATGTGATAGAGTGCTTGATGAACTATGGACAGAGGTTTGGGACATTGTACAGGAGAAAGGGATCAAGACCATCCCCACTGAAAAGAAATGCAAAACAGCAAAATGGAAGTCTTGGGAGGCCAAATAGCTGTGAAAAGAAGAGAAGTGAAAAGCAAAGGAAAAAAGAAAGATATAAGTTTCTGAATGAAGAGTTTCAACGAATAGCAAGAAGAGATAAGAAAGCCTTCTTCAGCGATCAGTGCAAAGAAATAGAGGAGAACAACAGAATGGGAAAGACTAGAGATCTCTTCAAGAAAATTAGAGATACCAAGGGAACATTTCATGCAAAGAGGGGCTCTATAAAGGACACAAATGAATGGACCTAACAGAAGCAGAAGATATTAAGAAGAGATGGCAATAATACACAGAAGAACTGTACAAAAATGATCTTCACGACCCAGATACTCACGATGGTTTGATCACTCACCTAGAGCCAGACATCTGGAATGTGAAGTCAAGTGGGCCTTAGAAAGCATCACTACGAACAAAGCTAGTGGAGGTGATGGAATTCCAGTTGAGCTGTTTCAAATCCTGAGAGATAATGCTGTGAAATTGCTTCACTCAATATGCCAGCAAATTTGGAAAACTCAGCAGTGGCCACAGGACTGGAAAAGGTCAGTTTTCATTCCAACCCCAAAGAAAGGCAATGCCACAGAATGCTCAAACTGCCATACAATTGCACTCATCTCACATGCTAGTTAAGTAATGCTCAAAATCTCCAAGCCGGGCTTCAGCAGTATGTGAACCGTGAACTTCCAGATATTCAAGCTGGTTTCAGAAAAGGCAGAGGAACCAGAGATCAAATTGTCAACATCTGCTGGATCATGAAAAAAGCAAGAGAGTTCCAGAAAAACATCTATTTCTGCTTTATTTCCTATTGCAAAGCCTTTGACTGTGTGGATCACAATAAGCTGTGGAAAATTCTGAAAGAGATGGGAATACCAGACCGCCTGACCTGCCTCTTGAGAAACCTAAATGCAGGTCAGGAAGCAACAGTTAGAACTGGACATGGAACAACAGACTGGTTCCAAATAGAAAAAAAAAAAAAAAAAAGTATGTCAAAGCTATATATTGTCACCCTGCTTATTTAACTTCTATGCAGAGTACATCATGAGAAACGCTGGACTGGAAGAAGCACAAGCTGGAATCAGATTGCCCGGAGAAATATCAATAACCTCAGATATGCAGATGACACCACCCTTATGGCAGAAAGTGAAGAGAAACTAAAAAGCTTCTTGATGAAAGTGAAAAAGGAGAGTGAAAAAGTTGGCTTAAAGCTCAACATTCAGAAAACGAAGATCATGGCATCTGGTCCCATCACTTCATGGGAAATAGATGGGGAAACAGTGGAAACAGTGCCAGACTTTATTTCTGGGGGCTGCAGATGGTGATTGCAGCCATGATATTAAAAGACGCTTAGTCCTTGGAAGGAAAGTTATAACCAACCTAGACAGCATATTCAAAAGCAGAGACATTACTTTGCCAACAACAGTCTGTCTAGTCAAGGCTATGGTTTTTCCAATGGTGATGTATGAATGTGAGATTTGGACTGTGAAGAAAGCTGAGTGCCAAAGAAGTGATGCTTTTGAACTGTGGTGTTGGAGAAGACTCTTGAGAGACACTAAGACTGCAAGGAGATCCAACCAATCCATTCTAAAGGAGATCAGGCCTGGGTGGTCTTTGGAAAGAATGATGCTAAACTGAAACTCCAATACTTTGGCCACCTCATGCAGAGAGTTGACTCATTGGAAAAGACTCTGATGCTGGGAGGGATAGGGGGCAGGAGGAGAAGGGGATGACCGAGGATGAGATGGCTGGATGGTATCACCAACTTGATGGATGTGAGTTTTAGTGAACTCCAGGAGTTGGTGATGGACAGGGAGGCCTGGCATGCTGCAATTCATGGGGTTGCACAGAATCAGACACGACTGAGCAAGTGAACTGAACTGATCTGATCTGAGATGAGTGCAATTGTCTGGTAGTTTGTGCATTCTTTGGCATTGCCATTTATTCATTGGAATGAATACTGACTTTTTCCATTCCTGTGGCCACTGGTGCAGTTTCCAAATTTGCTGTTATATTGAGTGCAGCAATTTTACAACATCATCTTTCAGGGTTTGAATTTGCTCAACTGGAATTCCATCACCTCCACTAGCTTTTTTTTCGTATTATCTTTCTAAAACCCACTTGACTTCACATTACAGGATGTCTGGCTCTAGGTGAGGGATCAGACCATCATGATTATCTTGGTTGTGAAGATCTTTTTTGTAAAGTTCTTCTGTGTATTCTTGTCACTCTTCTTAATATCTTCTGCTTCTGTTAGGTCCATACCATTTCTGTCCTTTATTGAGCCCATCTTTACATGACACATTCCCTTGGTATCTCTAATTTTCTTGAAGATATATCTAGTCTTTCCCATTGTGTAGTTTCCCTCTATTTTTTTGCATTGATTGCTGAGGCAGGCTTTCTTATCTCTTCTGTTTATTCTTTGGAAGTCTACATTCAGATGCTTATGTCTTTCCTTTTCTCCTTTTCTTTTGCTTCTCTTCTTTCCACAGCTATTTGTAAGACCTCCTCAGAAAGACATTTTGCTTTTTTTCATTTATTTTTCATGAGGATGTTCTTGATCCCTGTCTCCTGTACAATGTTACGAACCTCAGTCCCTGGTTCATTAGGCACTCTGTCTATCAGATCTAGTCCCTTTAAACTATTTCTCACTTCCACTGTATAATCATAAAGGATTTGATTTAGATCATATCTGAATTCTCTAGTGGTTTTCCCTACTTTCTTCAATTTAACTCTGAATTTGGCAATAAGGAGATCATGATCTGAGTGACAGTCAGCTCCTTGTCTTGCTTTTCCTGACTATATAGGGCTTCTCCATTTTGGCTGCAAAGAATATAATCAGTCTGATTTTGGTGTTGACCATCTGGTGATGTCCATGGGTAGAGTCTTTTCTTGTGTTGTTGGAAAAGAGTGTTTGTTATGACCAGTGTGTTCTCTTGACAAAAGTCTATTAACCTTTGCCCTGCTTCATTCCATATTCCAAGGCCAAATTTGTCTGTTAATCCAGGTGTTTCTTGACTACCTATTTTTACATTCGAGTCCTCTATAATGAAAATGACATATTTTTGGGTGTTAGTTCTAAAAGGTCTTGTATGTCTTCATAGCACAGTTCAACTTCAGCTTCTTCATGTTACTGCTTGGGCCATAGTGTTGGATTACCGTGATATTGAATGATTTGCCTTGGTTACAAACAGAGATATTTCTGTCATTTTTGAGATTGCATCCAAGTACTGCATTTTGGACTCTTTTGTTGACCATGATGGCTAATCCATTTATTCTAAGGGATTCCTGCCCATATTATTAGACATAATGGTCATCTGAGTTAAATTCACCCATTCAGTCCATTTTAGTTCACTGATTCCTAGAATGTCAACATTTACTCTTGCCATCTCCCATTTGACCACTCTCTCTAGAGAAAGTTATTTGGACAAAAAGCATGAGATATTAAGGTGTAAAGAGTAAAGCAACATAGAGTTTGACATTACACTTTGCAATTCAAAGATCTTTCTATTTAAAGTTTGGTTCAGAAAAGAAAGGGGTCAATTGAGAAAAGAAGAGAAATATGTTCAGTGAAATTAGTAGTAACAGTAAAGACAACAGTTATTGCTGATTTGTTACTAGGTGGCTTTCAAATCCCTCATTACTACCTACACACTGTATTTTCTGCTAGTTTCCTAGATTATGTCCAAGTTTAAGATGGTAAATTATTTTAGTATTTTATTTAACAGATATTTCTTTTTAACCTGCATATATTTTTTTTAATGTTTATTTAATTGTTGTAAGCTATAATTTTGTTGTTAGGGATCCCATGGTTGTCAGCACTAAAGAATTTACCTGCAGTTCAGGTTCAGTAGACTCAGGAGATGTAGGAGATGTGTGTTTGATCCCTGGATCAGGAAGAGTAAGATGTAGCAACAATAAAACACATTAATGCTAAGTGCTATTAATTTATCCCTCTGGGTTTTTACATGACAAATGGGTTAGAATATAAAATAGCTTCTTATTTAAAAAGAGGATAGAAACTTAAATTTGACCTCACCCCAAATGCTTCATTATTATGATTAACACCAAGTATGCATCATTATCAAATTACATTAATTCAATAATAATATGATGCTAATAATGATAGACAATAATTTATCTCAGAATGTAGGAAGTATACCCATGTTGGGAAGAGATACTGTCTGTTTGCAAACAATTTTATTGTTATATCTAAACTTTATATGTGTAAGGAAAATGAAAATTCCCAAGAATCTCAGGTCTGCTATTGAGTAGCCCTTAGGAAGTTTGGGATTTCTTTTAAATTCCCTGATTAAACTAAAAAAATAAATTAAATGTTTCTTCTCACTCCATAGCATCAGTATTTTATGTAATATTAAGCAGCTAAATTAAAAGCTAAATCAATTAACTTCTTCTGTGTAGTAAATGGAAGTTTCAGCTATGAGTAAATAATATTTATAGTGAATTAACTGAATAAAAGATACTAACTTTTAAATATTTCACAGCAATAAATTTGGAGACAGATAATTTAGTAATAGTAGAGGATCTTAATAATTTTACAAAAGGAAAAAAATCTAAATTTCAGATTTCTCACCCTTGTTGTGTAGTTTTCTCGACCTATGGTTACAAAACAGCTTTTTAAACTCCAGTGTATCTTTACTGAAGGCAAAAAAGGAGGTAAGGTACTGACCATAACCCCATTTTTTTTTTTTTTTTTTTTTGCCTAGAAACCACCAAAACTCTCATTTCCCTGGGCAGAAATATTTCACATGGCTACCTCTCAGATCTATCATATACCAGAAAATGGAAAAGGAATTGGAATTTGGCTTTTTCTCAGCAAACATCAGCAATGTTTCAACATTTTTATATTCCCCAATGATGTACCATGTTTCTTTTGTGTCTTCTTGAATGTCCTGACAAATCCCGAGATCATAGTCAGTTCAGTCACTCAGTCATGTCTGACTCTTTACAATTGCAGAAATTGCAGCACACCAGGCCTCCCTGTCCATCACCAACTCCCGGAGTGCACCCAAACTCACGTGCATTGAGTCAGTGATGCCATCCATGCATCTCATCCTCTGTCGTCCCCTTCTCTTCCTGCCTCCAATCCCTCCTAGCAACTGGGTCTGGGAGTCAACTCTTCGCATGAGGTAGCCAAAGTATCGGAGCTTCAGCCTAAGCAATAGTCCTTCCAATGAACACCCAGGACTGGTCTCCTTTAGGATGGACTGGTTGGGTCTCCACTGCAAGAGTCTTCCAGTACCACAGTTCAAAAGCATCAATTCTTTGGTGCTCAGCTTTCTTCACAGTCCAACTCTCACATCCATACATGACGACTAGAAAAACCATAGCCTTGATTGGACGGACCAACACCCAGGACTGGTCTCCTTTAGGATGGACTGGTTGGGTCTCCACTGCAAGAGTCTTCCAGTACCACAGTTCAAAAGCATCAATTCTTTGGTGCTCAGCTTTCTTCACAGTCCAACTCTCACATCCATACATGACGACTAGAAAAACCATAGCCTTGATTGGACGGACCTTTGTTGGCAAAGTAACATCTCTGCTTTTTAATATGCTATCTATGTTGGACATAACGATCCTTCCAAGGATTAAGTGTCTTTTAATGGCTGCAATCACCATTTACAATGATTTTGGAGCCCAAAAAAATAAAGTCTAGCACTGTTTCCACATCAATTTCCCATGAAGGATGGGACCAGATGCCATGATCTTCGCTTTCTGAATGATGAACTTTAAGTTAAATTTTTCACTCTCCTCTTTCACTTTCATCAGAGGCTTTTTAGTTTCTCTTCACTTTCTGCCATAAGGGTGGTGTCATCTGCATATCTGAGGTTATTGATATTTCTCCTGGAAATCTTGATTCCAGCTTGTACTTCTTCCAGTCCAGCATTTCTCATGATGTATTCTCTATATAAGTTAAATAAGCAGGGTGACAGTATACAGCCTTGACCTACTCCTTTTCCTATTTGGAACCAGTCTGTTGTTCCATGTCCAGTTCTAACTGTTGCTTCCTGGCTTGCATATAGGTTTCTCAAGAGGCAGGTCAGGTGGTCTCTTTCAGAATTTTCCACAGTTTATTGTAATCCACACCTTCAAAGGCTTTGGCATAGTCAATAAAACAGAAATAGATGTTTTTTGAAACTCTCTTGCTTTTTCCATGATCCAGGGGATGTTGGCAATTTGATCTCTGGTTCAACTGCCTTTTCTAAAACCAGCCTCAACATATGGAAGTTCACAGTTCACATATTGCTGAGGCCTGGCTTGGAGGATTTTGAGCATTACTTTACTAGTTTCTGAGATGAGTGCAATCGAGTGGTAGTTTCAACATTTGTTGGCATTGCCTTTCTTTGGGATTGGAATGAAAACTGACATTTTCCAGTCCTGTGGCCACTGCTGAGTTTTCCAAATTTGCTGGTATATTGACTGCAGAACTTTCACAACATCATCTTTCAGATTTTGAAATAGCTCAACTGGAATTCCATCTCTTCCACTAGCTTTTTTCGTAGTGATGCTTTCTAAGACCCACTTGACTTCACACTCCAGGATGTCTGGCTCTAGGTGAGTGATCACACCATCGTGATTATCTTGGTCATGAATATCTTTTTTGTACAGTTTTTCTGTATTCTTGCCTCCTCTTCTTAATATCTTCTGCTTCTGTTAGGTCTGGACCATTTCTGTCCTTTATCAAGCCCATCTTTGCATGAAATGTTCCCTTGGTATCTTTAATTTTCTTGAATAAATCTCCAGTCTTTCCCATTCTGTTGTTTTCCTCTATTTTTTT
>SJXQ01004067.1:48671-85267 GCA_006408695.1 Aepyceros melampus | reverse complement strand
TTTTTTTTTTTTTTTTTTGCTGACTGTATAGAGCTTCTCTATCTTTGGCTGCAAAGAATATAATCAATCTGATTTTGGTGTTGACCATCTGGTGATGTCCATGTGTAGAGTCTTCTCTTGTTTTGTTGGAAGAAAGTGTTTGCTATGACCAGTATGTTCTCTTGGCAAAATTCTATTAGTCTTTGCCCTGCTTCATTCCACATTCCAAGGCCAAATTTGCCTGTTAGTCCAGGTGTTTCTTGACTTCCTACTTTACATTCCAGTCCCCTGTAATGAAAAAGATATCTTTTTGGGTGTTAGTTCTAAAAGGTCTTGTAGGTCTTCATAGAACTCTTCAACTTTAACTTCTTCAGCATTACTGGTTGGGGCACAGACTTGGATACCATGATATTGAATGGTTTGCCTTGGAAATGAACACAGATCATTCTGATGTTTTTGAGATTGCAACCAAGTACTGCATTTTGGACTCTTTTGTTGACCATGATGGTGTTCCATTTCTGCTAAGGGATTCCTGCCCACAGTAATAGATTAATGGTCTCTGAGTTAAATTCACAAATTCCCGTCCATTTTAGTTCACTGATTCCTAGATGGTGACGTTCACTCTTGCCATCTCCTGTTTGACCACTTCCAATTTGCCTTGATTCATGGACCTCACATTCCAGGTTCCTATGCAATATTGCTCTTTACATCCTCAAACCTTGGTTCTATCACCAATGACATCCATAGGCATTGTTTTTGCTTTGTTCCATCCTTCATTCTTTCTGGAGTTAATTCTCCACTGATCTTCTGTAGAATATTGGGTACCTACATACCTGGGAAGTTTTCTTTCAGAAGCCTATCATTTTGCCTTTTCATACTGTTCATTTGGTTTTCAAAGAAAGAATACTGAAATGGTTTGCCATTCCCTTCTCCAGTGGACCACATTTTCTCAGACCTCTCCACCATGACCCAGCTGTCTTGGGTGGCCCCAGATGGCATGGCTTAGTTTCCTTGAGTTAGACAAAGCTGTGGTCCATGTGATCAGATTGGCTTTTTCTGTGATTATGGTTTCAGTGTGTCTGCCTTCTGATGCCCTCTCACAACACCTACCGTCTTACTTGGATTTCTCTTACCTTGGATGTGTGATATCTCTTCACGGCTGTTCCAGCAAAGTGCAGCCACTGCTCCTTACCTTTGACAAGGTTACCCTTCCTGAGCTAAATGTGGAGTAGCTCCTCTCAGCCCTCCTGCCCCTGTGCAGCTCCCACTCCTTGGACATAGAGTAGCTCCTTTCATTTGCCACCCCTGACCTCTGACGTGGGGTAGCTTGTCTCGGTCTCAAGGTTGTATCTTCATTACCTCCACCATAGTTTGGCCCCAGTATGTAAATAAGGATGTCACACATAAACCATATTTTACCATATCTTCTAGTATGTAGCTTATATGTACTATGTACTGTTGACACAATTTTTCAGTACCAAGGCTGGCATGTTTTGCTTCCCTGTCTACCTCATTAACTCCTCAGCCTCTACACACACATACACACACACACACAATGCTAACTCTTTACATTGAAAAAAATCAGTTAGGGTAACTACTGTCCAGTCTTATAGTTGGTACTATAAGCTGACTGTGCAATACATTTCTTTTTTGTTTTCTTTGGTTGATAGTCATATTACTAATATATTTCACAACACTAAAAATGTATATTGCTTTTAAAATAAAAAGGGATATTTATTTTTATGTTGTTACATTAATGTATATCTCTTAATATAAACTATTTTTCTTTAAAATGTAATTCAATTCATTTCAATGCTCCAGATTCTTTTTTTTAATTCATTATCATCAGTAATAACATTTATTAACATTCTTTTAGCATTATCACACTCATAATTAGCATAGCACAACAATGATAACTGCTGTGTTCTATATTATACGCAGATTTTATGAAGGATGTTTAGTTTTCTTTTAAGCACTGGGTTAAAATAAACTGTATCTTCATCTTTTGTTTATTAGTTTATAATGCAGGGAAAATGTTCTAGGAGTGAATATAGGTGTAATGAAATTTATTTAAGTACCCATAAACTGGAATAAGTAGTGAAGTCTTAAAAAAAAAAAAAAGCCTTTGTTATTAATTTGATGATGCTGTTTTTAGATTTTACTTTAATAACAGTGATTTGACAGCTGTGGTTGCTTAGTATATTAATATTTATATATGGCAGTCTACTATAAAGGGATAGGGAAAACTGGTACTGTGCAAAAATATTATATTTTAAAATTGTTAAGTTTCTCTCTATTCTCTACTCAAACTTGTTGCTTAAGGGAAGCTCTTGCTGACAATGACGGCTATGTTGCAGGCTTTCCTTGATGTCTGATAATAAAATCCCTGTGGGGAAGCTACACCTTTGCCTAGTACCAACACATTCTTGGCAGACAGAATGTTTGCATGATAAATGTTTCAATTAAAACTATTTAAAATAACCTTCAATCTTGTTTCAAATTTAGTTGAAGACTACTAAAAGGACATAAAAATATGAACTATAATTTTCAAATAGGGGAAGTGTATATAATTTGCATACATTATAACTCCATAATATTCATAATAACATTTTAATAATAAAATTTTCTTTTACCAAAAAGAGACTGTTATTTTGTGTAATCCCAAAAGTAGAAGAAATACAAGATTCACTATCAAGACTTCATTTGATTATTGTTAAGAATATCTTATTTTATAATGTATATTTAAGAGAAGAACATTTTTCTCTACTACTTTCTATTAGTGGTTATCTCTGGGGTATTTTGGAAGCAGGAAGAAATTACCATACTAGAGCCATTTTTCTTTTTAACTTAATTTATATTGTTTGATGTTTAATTCCTATATAGACATATTTTAAAGTTTACTTATATGTTTAAGTGTGATTGTATATATTCTTATAAATTTTGTCTATCTTTTCCTTTTTGTGTTGATGCCCTTCACCCTGTCTTTCCCTTATTAGCTTGAATCAGCTCCACTACCTAAAATATTTTTGGGTGTCACCTTAGGACAAATTATTTCATCTTTTACTGCTATCCATATGGTAGTACTGTAATATGTATATATGAATGTGCATAAGTACTCCCATCCATCAGGTACAGATATAGAATTAGAAGTTTTATTTGTTAGTATTTCTTCTAAAGAGAACAGAATCCTACCATGCCCTCTTTTCGGTGACTCTCTCATTCAACAGTATTTTCTGGAAATCCATAAGATGTCCCTTACAACCTGATGTAATTTCTGTTTCTGTCTTTTTTTTTTACCACCGTGGATAATACTATAATCAACATACTTATGCATTCTGTAGGAACTTCAAATCTGATGTGTTGATATCTGTCTTTTGCTAAGTAAATCTATTGAAGTAACACTGCTGGATTAAAGTGTTGGTTTTTTCTTTTCTTTTCTTTTTTTGGTTATTTTTAGAAAATATTTTTGTATAAGTATTTAAAAGATAAAAGCTTTTTTTGCACATATAATCTAATGCTATAAAAAATTTAAAGTTATTAATAATCACTTTTTAATATCAAATATCTAGCTGGCATTCACTTTTCTATATATCTTTGAATCAGAATGTTGTTGTTCAGTTGCTTTGTTGTGTCTGACTCTGCAACCCCATGGACTGCAGCAGCCAGGCTTTCCTGTCCTTCACCATCTCCCAGAGAGCTTGATTATCATGAATCAGAATAATAAAAGATAATTGTAGTTTTAAAAATCTGTTTCTTACATCTATTTTGATTTATAGTATCTTCCTCCATCATTTGAATTTCTGTTATTATTAAAGAACTTTTGTTATTTTTGCTGAACTTTGCTGGTTGTTTCCCCATGGTGTTATAAGTATGTGTCTTTGTTCACTGTGGCTCCTGGAAATTGATAATGAGATCTAAATGGTTGTTTAAATCAGAATCAGTCTATATAGAGAGAACTTCATAAATGATATTGTATACTTTTACTGGGAACAACATAATGTCTTCTTGCCTAACTTTTTGTAATGCTAGTAACAATTGGGACTATTTTACTGAAGATTGCAAAGTTTAATATTTTAATTATTTTTTCCTTCTTTATTCATTAGCATTTCCACACAGATATGTGCGTTAGTCACTCAGTCATGTCCAACTCTTTGAGACCTCATGGACTGTAAACTGCCAAGCTCTTCTGTCCATGGAATTCTCCAGGCATGATTACTGGAGTGGGTTGCCATTTCCTTCTCCAGGGAAGCTTCCTGACCTAGGGATCAAACCTTGGTTTAATGCTTGTCAGCAGATTCTTTACCATCTGAGCTACCAGGAATTATTCCTACACAGATATATTTCTCCTAATTAGCTGTTTATTTGTCTAGTTTCTCAGTTTGGATTGGCTTAGAAAAGACAAGTAAATCTTTTTTTTCTCCTTCATTTGCCATTTTCTAAATTAGTTACTGATTTCTCAGCTTCAAGCACAATGACCAAAAACACATTTTTAATATTATGAAATCATGCATTTGATTATTTTTACATATTTCAACATATCGATTAATATTCAAATTTCCATGGTTTGTAAAGAGGAAGTTATTCAGGTTGGCTCTTGAATTCTTCATCTGTCCTTGTTGGTGCCCTTGATGCATTTTCTTTTTTTTTAAATTTAAATTAATTAATTTATTTTAATTGGTGGCTAGTTACTTTACAGTATTGTAGTGGTTTTTGCCATACATTGACATGAATCCGCAATGGGTGTACACATGTTCCTTATCCTGAAACCCCCTCCCTCTTTCCTCCCCATCCCATCCCTTAGGATCATCCCAGTGCACCAGCCCTGAATGCTCTGTCTCATGCATCGAACCTGGATTGGCAATCTACTGAACATATGGTAATATGCATGTTTCAATCCTATCCTCTCAAATCATCCCACCCTCACCTCTCAGAGTTCAAAAATCTGTTCTTTACATCTATGTCTCTTTTGCTGTCTCGCATATAGGGTCATCTTTACCATCTTTATAAATTCCATATATATGTGTTAATATACTGTATTGGTGTTTTTCTTTCTGACTTACTTCACTCTGTATAATAGGCTCCAGTTTCATCTACCTCATTAGAACAGATTCAAATGTATTCTTTTTAATAGGTGAGTAATATTCCACTGTGTATGTGTACCAAAGTTTTCTTATCCATTCTTCTGCCAATGGACATCTAGGTTGCCTCTGAGTCCTAGCTACTGTAAACATTAGTGCTGCGATGACGTGTCTCTTTCAATTCTGGTATCCTCGGTGTGTATGCCCAGCAGTGGGATTACTGGGTCAATGGCAGTTCTATTTCCAGTTTTTTAAGGAATCTCCACACTGTTCGCCATAGTGGCTGTACTAGTTTGCATTCCCACCAACAGTGTAAGAGGGTTCTCTTTTCTCCACACCCTCTCCAGCATTTATTGTTTGTAGACTTTTTGATAACAGCCATTTTGATCAGCATGAGATGGTATCTCATTGTGGTTTTATTTGTGTCTTAAACATTTTGTATCCCTGACTTGGGGCTTCACTGGTGACTCAGTGGTAAAGAATCTGCCTGCCAATGCAGGAGATGTGATTCAATCCCTGGATCAAGAGGATCCCCTGGAGAAGGAAAAAGCAATCTACTCCAGTATTCTCACCTAGAAAATCCCATGGACAAAGGAGACCAGTGGACTACAGTCCATGTGGTTGCAAAAGAGTAGGACCTGACTTAGAGACTGAACAACAACAATCCCTAATATGAAACAGCTATTGCTCTAAACAACCCTGTTCCTTAACACGGAATTCCTTACAATGTAAATAGAGGCCAAAACCTGTACACAATGAGGGTCCATGGCTATTTGGATGTAATAGTTGTTTCTTAATGTTTTTAGCTAAGAAAATTAGGAAAAAAAATGTTTAAAAAATGAAAAGTAAGTTGAAAACAGTTCCAAATTAACCTTCAAATTATAGGATTTGTCTCATCCTTCTATACATTCCTATTCACTCACACTTAAATTTTTAATATTACACAAATTTTCTTATTTGTTTTATCTTAAACCTGAAGAAAGGATGGCCAGCCACTCCAGTATTCTGGCCTGGAGAATTCCAGGGACTATAGAGTTCATGGGGTGGCAAAGAGTCAGACATGACTGAGGAGCCTGGCAGGCTACAGTCTATGTGATAACATAAAAACAGATACAACTGAGTGGCTTTCACTTGACTTCATACTACATCACTACAGGCTTAACAGTCTCAAAATTGATGATCTGATAAGCAATATATTTAGTAAAAAATAACAATTATATTAATATAAATATTGTATTTTTATGTTTTTAACTTAGGGAATATCCCAACAGGATTTGTAACCAAATTACTCTGGTTGAATGTCACTGGGAAGATTGTCATTTTCTGTGGTTGCTTCACAGTTACCTCTACACGCATTTTCATTTGTGTCAGTTTCAATTTTTAGGAACTGCTTAACAACAGACTGGTTCCAAATAGGAAAAGAGGTACGTCAAGGCTGTATATTGTCACCCTGCTTATTTATCTTCTATGCAGAGTATATCGTGAGGAAAGCTGGGCTGGAAGAATCACAAGCTGGAATCAAGATTGCCGGGAGAAATATCAATAACGTGAACTTCTAGAAGCCAGGCTTCACATATTGCTGAAGCCTGGCTTGGAGAATTTTGAGCATTACTTTACCAGCGTGTGAGATGAGTACAATTCTTTGGTAATTCAATAATTTTTTGGCATTGCCTTTCTACGGTTCAGTTCAGTTGAGTCGCTCAGTCGTGTCCGACTCTTTGCGACCCCATGAATTGCAGCACACCAGGCCTCCCTGTCCATCACCAACTCCCGGAGTTCACTTAAACTCATGTCCATCGAGTCAGTGATGCCATCCAGCCATCTCATCCTCGATCATCCCCTTCTCCTCCTGCCCCCAATCCCTCCCAGCATCAGATTCTTTCCCAATGAGTCAACTCTTTGCATGAGGTGGCCAAAGTCCTGGAGCTTCAGCTTTAGCATCATTCCTTCCAAAGAAATCCCAGGGTTGATGTCCTTCAGAATGGACTCGTTGGATCTCCTTGCAGTCCAAGGAGCTCTCAGGAGTCTTCTTACCCTTCCATAATTCTTAATGAGAAAGCACAGATACTTGCATGTATGGGAGCTTGTTTACCTGGGTTTGTAGAAGTTTTTAATTTTCTTTTTTCTGAATGTCAAAATATATGTATTCATTTTATTTTTACCTTTTTAACTGTAAATACTCTTATTCTCTCCTTATAGACTATAGATAACTTCATTATTTCTTTTTGCAGGTACATAGCAGTGCATTGTATAGCTTTTCTTAATTAAATCATTGCCTAATTTCCCCAACCTTCTGTTGTAATAGAAAGATCTGCAACAAATACATCTGTGCACACATCTTTTTGTGTTGTGTGAGTGCACCTTGGGGTTATAGCCTGTAAATAGAAATTAGATAAAAGGATGACTTTACTTGGAAATTTGAAAAAAATTATTTTCTTTATTTCATATTTTTATATTAAGCAGGCCATATGTTTAACTAACTTTAACACTTTGAACACACAACTAAAATAAATTCTATAAGCTTTAGTAAGCAAATATTGTTTTAAAAACCTCAACCATTTGAATTCTTTTACTATTTATGTTTTTTTATTTTGTTTTGTTTTTTTGTAATCAAGAAATATCTGATTATGTCATTTTGACAGATTCATTGATAGGGATCGTTGCAGTGTGTACTTCATAGCTTTGCATTATGACTACTCTTTTATAAAGTTACAGGTTGTTTCAGTCTTAAAGTTGACTGTGAAACAGAACTATTAGCCTCGATCTATTATGGTTATTATAATTATTATTACAGTTTATTATTATTTCCTTAAGTGGAAACTTTTACTATTTATGTTTTTTTATTTTGTTTTGTTTTTTTGTAATCAAGAAATATCTGATTATGTCATTTTGACAGATTCATTGATAGGGATCGTTGCAGTGTGTACTTCATAGCTTTGCATTATGACTACTCTTTTATAAAGTTACAGGTTGTTTCAGTCTTAAAGTTGACTGTGAAACAGAACTATTAGCCTCGATCTATTATGGTTATTATAATTATTATTACAGTTTATTATTATTTCTTTAAGTGGAAAAAATTAAATCAAACTCTTATCTGTAAGGGAACTCTAAATCTATAAAAATATATACTGCATTTAAAAAGAGATATAAACATAAACATTTTGGATAGATTCCAGACAGTTGGGGTGACATTTACATTTTGTTTAGAACAATATACATTAACACCCTGCACTGTTATTTAACTCTTGTCTTCTTTCTTTGAAAATATGTTCAGTTTTCTGTGTTGTACCTATAATTATCTGCACCTCATAAATAGAAATGTATAAGCATGCCTTTCTTTCTGTTAATTATTAGCTTTTGCTTGTATACAGAGCTAATGATGTTGCTTTTAAAAAATGTTGATATAGCAGTCCTATTGATTTACAATTTCTCAAACCCAAATTACAGGCAGAAAACATATACCACCTCTTGGTGGGAAGAAAAAGTTAATTACAAAGTGGCATGAACATTGGTAGAAGAGAATGTAGCCATCTTTGCAAAAAATCTACCTACAGTCCTGCTTTTAACAGTCACAGGAGAGGCTGGGACAAATTAGGAAAGTAGCCCTGACATATATCCACTGTCATGTGTAAAATAGATAACTAGAAGAAAGCTGTTATATAAACCTAACATATCAATGAGGTCAACACATCCTAACTGAGCACAGTGTTTCTTTATTTCAACTAAATACATAATATTTAGTTATGTACACAGTTTCTGAGTCAGATTGATTGAGTTCAAATCCTTACTCAGCCATTCATTTCTGTTCAGTCACTCAGTTGTGTCCCATGTCCAGCTGTTTGCAAGCCCACGGACTGCAGCATGCCAGGCTTCCCTGTCCATCACCAACTCCTGGAGCTTACTAAAACTCATCTCTGTTGATTTGATGATGCCATGCAACCATCATCTGCTGTTGTCCCCTTCTCCTCCCACATTCAATCTTTCCCAGCATCAGAGTCTTTTCCAATGTGTCAGTTCTTTGCATGAGGTGGCCAAAGTATTGGAGTTTCAACTTCAACATCAGTCCTTCCAATGAATATTCAGGACTGATTTCCTTTAGGATTGACTGGTTGGATCTTCTTGCAGTCCAAGGGACTCTCAAGTCTTCTCCAACACCACAGTTCAAAAGCATCAATTCTCGGCGCTCAGCTTTCTTTATATCCAGCTCTCACATCCATACATGAGTACTGAAGAAACCATAGCCTTGACTAGACAGACCTTTGTTGGCAAATAACATCTCTGCTTTTTAATATGCTGTCTAGTAGGACATAGCTTTTCTTCCAAGGAGCAAGCTTCTTTTAATTTCATGGCTGCAATCACCGTCTGCAGTGATTTTGGAGCCCAAGAAAAGTCTTTCACTGTTTTCATTGTTTCCCCATCTGTTTGCCATAAAGTGATGAGACTGAATGCCATGATCTTAGTTTTCTGAATGTTGAATTTTAGGTCAGCATTTTCACATTCCTATTTCATTTTCATCAAGAGGCTCTTTAGTTCTTCTTGGCTTTCTTCCATAAGGGTTATGTCATCTGAGCTTATTGATATTTCTCCTGGCAATCTTGATTCCAGTTTGTGCTTCATCCAGCCCAGAATTTCTCTTGATGTACTCTGCATATAAGTTAAATAAGCAGGGTGACAATAAACAGCCATATGTACTTCTTTTCTGATTTGGAACCAGTCTGTTGTTCCATGTCCAGTACTAACTGTTGCTTCCTGACCTGCGTACAGATTTCTCAGGAGGCAGGTCAGGTGGTCTGGTATTCCTAGCTCCTTAAGAATTTTCCACAGTATGTTATGATCCACACAGTCAAAAACTATGTCAATTGACTATTGACATAGTCAATAAAGCAGAAATAAATGTTCTTCTGGAACTCTCTTGCATTTTCAATGATCCAACAGATGTTGGCAATTTGATATCTGGTTCCTCTGCCTTTTCTAAAACCAGCTTGAACAACTGGAATCTCATAGTTCATGTACGGTTGAAGCCTGGATTGGAGAATTTTGAGCAATACTTTGCTAGCAGTTGAGATGCTCCAGTGTAAGATGTGGAAGGTAGAAGTGACAGGAATATCCTATTATTGTGTCTCTTGTCAGTTAACAATTGGCAAAATGTGATGAGAAGGATGAAATAGTACAGTTCCATTATCTGACTCAGTTCTGTTTTACTTAGAAATAGTAATAACTCTCTTGGATCCATTGTCTCTTTATATGGGATAAATCCATTATTCAGTTAGGGACCTGCTTATTCTTCCCTTGAAATAATTATTTAAGCACCCGATATGAGACTTTATATCATTTCCTATTTAAAATAGCTAGACTTTATTTATTCCCTGTACTGAATATTGAGTAATAAAGGGCCTATTTTGTCACAACATATGATTTTACAAGGCCTGCAAAACAAAATGATATTTATTGAGCACTCACTATTCAATTTAGTCATAAATTAGTCCAGTTTATCTGGAAATGTTCTAATTTAAATAAAGAATGATTTAAGATAAAAGTTCTTATGGGCCCATTTGATAAATGAAACCAAAGTGTTCACTTTGGTGAACAAAGAAAAAGAGAGATAAAAATAGGAAATGGTGTGAAGTCAGAAAATATGAATGTAAATTAGAGGTAGCAATATGTGTGGTAAGTAGAATAATGGTTCCTCAAAGATGTCTAATTCTGGACCTGTGAATATGTTACCTCACTGCTACTACAGCAGTAGCAGTTTGCAGATGTGATTAAGTTAAGTAACTTGAAATGGGAATATTATCTTGGATTTTATGGGTGATCCTAATTTAATCACAAGGCAGGAAACTCACCATTGGAGAGAGATTTGAAGATATTATGTTGCTATCTTTGAAGATGGGGGAAGGAGCCTTGAGCCAGGGAATACAGGTGGCCTCTAGAAGCTAAATAAGGCAGATGCACATTTTCTCCTAGAACCTCCAGAAGGAGTATAGCCCTGCCAACATTTTGAGTTTAGCTCAGTAAGACTTGTTTCATATTTCTGGCCTCCAGAACTCTCAGATAATAAATGTATGTTGTTTTAATCCCCTAAATTTGTGGTAATTTGTCACAACTGCAACAAGAAATCAATATAGTGTTTGATCATAATTTTTTATTGTTTTTGTTAACATTATTGTATAAAATGCACAAAAATGAAATATGTACATATTATCACAAACTGAACATAACTGTGAACCAGAAAGAAGGCCAAGAAACTGAACATTCTCAATAACTCAACAAGTGAAAGTGAAAGTCATTCAGTCATGTCTGACTCTTTGAGACCCCATGGACTCTACAGTCCATGGAATTATCCAGGCAAGAATACTGGAGTGGGTAGCCTTTCCCTTCTCCAGGGGATCTTCCCAACCTAGAGATTGAACCCACATCTCCCACAATGCAGACATATTCTTTACCAGCTGAGCCACAAGGGAAGCCCAAGAATACTGGAGTGGGTAGCCTATCCCTTCTGCAGCAGATCTTCTTGGCTCTGAAACTGAATCGGGGTCTCCTGCTTTGCAGGTGGATTCTTTACCAACTGAGATATCAGGGAAGCCTAAATGACTTCCAATGACTCAGAAGCTAAACCTAATACATTCAGTTTGCTTTTTTATATAAATCAAATGAGATAGTACATAATCTGTTTGTTTTCAACTCCACATTATGTCTATGGTTTTTATCCATATTTATATGGGTCAGTCAGTCAGTTCATTTGCTCAGTCGTGTCCAATTCTTTGCAACCCCATTAATCGCAGCATATCAGTCTTCCCTGTCCATCACCAACTCGNGTCTATTAGTCTTTGGCCTGCTTCATTCCGCATTCCAAGGCCAAATTTGCCTGTTACTCCAGGTGTTTCTTAAATTCCTACTTTTGCATTCCAGTCCCCTGTAATGAAAACTAAAATCACAGGAAACCAACCAAACTGATCACATGGATCACAGCCTTGTCTAACTCAATGAAACTATGAGCAATGCCTTGTAGGACCAACCAAGATGGACTGGACATGCTGGAGGGTTCTGACAAAATGTGGTGCACTGGAAAAAGGGAATGGCCAACCATTTTGGTATTCTTGCCTTGAGAACCCCATGGACAGTATGAAAAGGCAAAAAGACGGGACACTGACAGATGAACTCCCCAGGTCGGTAGATGCCTAATATGCTACTGAAGTTCAGTGGAGAAATAACTCCAGAAAGAATGCAAAGACAGAACCAAGACAAAAACATCCAGTTGTGTATGTGACAGATGATGGAATAAAAGTCCAAGGCTGTAAAGAACAATATTGTATAGGAACATGGAGTGTTAGGTCCATGAATCAATGTATATTGGAAGTGATCAAACAGGAGACGGCAAGAGTGAACATTGACATTTTAGGAATCAGTGAACTTAAATGGATAGCAATGGGTGAATTTAATTCAGATGATCATTATATCTACTACAGTGGGCAAGAATCCCTTAGAAGAAATGGAGTGGCCATCATAGTCAACAGAAGAGTCTGAAATGCAGTACTAGGGTACAATCTAGTCCAAGGCTGTAAAGAACAATATTGTATAGGAACATGGAGTGTTAGGTCCATGAATCAATGTATATTGGAAGTGATCAAACAGGAGACGGCAAGAGTGAACATTAACATTTTAGGAATCAGTGAACTTAAATGGACAGCAATGGGTGAATTTAATTCAGATGATCATTATATCTACTACAGTGGGCAAGAATCCCTTAGAAGAAATGGAGTGGCCATCATAGTCAACAGAAGAGTCTGAAATGCAGTACTAGGGTACAATCTCAAAAATGACAGAATGATCTCTGTTCATTTCCAAGGTGAACCATTCAATATCACAGTATTGTAAGTCTATGCCCCAACCACTAATGCCAAAGAAGCTGAAGTTGAATGATTCTATGATGACCTACAAGATCTTCTAGAACTAGCACCAAAAAAAAAAAAAAAAAAGTGTCCTTTTCATTATAAGGGACTGGAATGCAAAACAGAAAGTCAAGAGATACCTGAAATAACAGGCAAATTTGGCATTGGAGTACAAAATGAAGCAAGGCAAAGGCTAATGGTTTTGGAAGAGAGCATACTGATCATAAAAAATAACCTTTTCCAACAACACAAGAGATGACTCTTCAATTGGACATCACCAGATGGTTAATACCAAAATCAAATTGATTACATTCCTTGCAGTCAAAGATGAAGAAGTTCTATACAGTCTGCAAAAACAAGACCAAGAGCTGACTGTGGCTCAGATCATGAACTCTTTTCATAATTCAGATTTAAATTGAAGAACATAGGGAGCACTAATAGACAATTCAGGTATGACCTAAATCAAATCCCTTATGAATGTACAGTGGAAGTGACAAATAGATTCAAGGAATTAGATCTGATGGACGGAGTGTCTGGAGACTATGGACAGAGGTTCATAACATTGTATAGGAAGTGGTGATGAAAACCATCCTGAAAATAGAGAAATGTAAAAAGGCAAAATGGTTGTCTGAAGAGGCCTTAGTAATAACTGAGAAAAGAAGCTAAGGGCAAAGGTAAAAAGGAAAGATATACCCATCTGAAAGCAAATTTCCAATAAGTAGCAAGGAGAGATAAGAAACCCTTCTTAAGTGATCAATGCAAAGAAATAGAGGAAAACAATAGACTGGGACAAACTAAAGATCTCTTCAAGAAAATTTGATATACCAACGGAACATTTAATGCAAAGATGGACACATTAAAGGACAAAAATGGTATGAACCTCATGGAAGTAGAAGATATCAAAAAGTAGCAAGAATACACAGAAGAACAATACAAATAAGGCATTAAACCCAGAAAACCATGATGGTGTGATTACTCACTTAGAGTCAGACATCCTGTAGTGAAAAGTCAAGTGGGCCTTAGGAAGCATCACTATGAATGAAGATAGTTGAGGTGATGGAATTCCAATTGAGCTATTTAAAATCCTAAACATGTTTCTGTTAAAGTGCTGCACTCAATTTGCCAGGAAATTTGGAAAACTCAGCAGTGGCCACAGGACTGAAAAAGATTAGTATTGATTCCTGGATCATAGCAAAACTATGGAAAATTCTTCAAGTGATGGGAATACCAGATTACCATACCTGCCTTCTGAGAAACATGGGCAGGTCAAGAAGCAACAGAACCAGACATGGAACAATGGAATGGTTCCAAATTGGGAAAGGAGTACATCAACACTTTATATTGTCACCCTGCTTATTTAACTAATATGCAGAATACATCATATAAAATGCCAAGCTGGATGAAGCACAACCTGGAAGCATATTGCCTAGAGAAATAACCTCAGATATGCAGATGATACCACCTTTATGGCATAAAGTGGGGAGGAACTAAAAAGCCTATTGAGAAAAGTCAAAGAGAAGAGTGAAAAAGCTGGCTTAAAACTCAACATTTGTAAAATGAAATCATGGCATCAGTCCCTTCAGTTCCGTTCAGTTCAGTTCAGTCGCTCAGTCATGTCTGACTCTTTGCGACCCCATGAATCTCAGCACGCCAGGCCTCGCTGTCCATCACCAACTCCCGGAGTTCACTCAGACTCACATCCATTGAGTCAGTGACGCCATCCAGCCATCTCATCCTCTATTGTCCCCTTCTCCTCCTGCCTCCAATCCTTCCCAGCATCAGCGTCTTTTCCATTAAGTCAACTCTTTGCATGAGGTGGCCAAAGTACTGGAGTTTCAACTTCAACATCATTTCCTCCAAAGAAATCCTAGGGCTGATCTCCTTCAGAATGGACTGGTTGGATCTCCTTGCAGGCCAAGGGACTCTCAAGAGTCTTCTCCAATGCCACAGTTCAAAAGCATCAATTCTTCAGTGCTCAACCTTCTTCACAGTCCAAATCTCACATCCATACATGACCACTGGAAAAATCATAGCCTTGACTAGACAGACCTTTGTTGGCAAAGTAATGTCTCTGCTTTTCAATATGCTATCTAGGTTGGTCATAACTTTTCTTCCAAGGAGTAAGTGTCTTTTAATTTCATGGCTGCAATCACCATCTGCAGTGATTTTGGAGCCCCCCAAAATAAAATCTGACACTGTTTCCACTGTTTCCCCGTCTATTTCCTATGCAGTGATGAGACCAGATGCCATGATCTTAGTTTTCTGAATGTTGACCTTTAAGCCAACTTTTTCACGCCCCTTTTTCATTTTCATCAAGAGGTTTTTTTTTAGTTCTTCTTCACTTTCTGCCATAAGGGTGGTGTCATTTTGGTTATTGGTATTTCTCCTCATAACAAATAAATGGGGAAACAACAGAAACAGTGAGAGACTTTATTTTCTTGGGCTCCAATATCACTGCAGATTGTGAGTGCAGCCTTGAAATTAAAAGATGCTTGTTCCTTTGAAGAAAGCTATGACAGACTTAGGAGGTGAAAATGAAAGTTGTTCAGTTGTGTCCGTTACTTTGGGACCCTGTGGACTATTGGTCCATAGAATACTCCAGGCAGAAAAACCACAATGGTGTGATCACTCACCAGCTATCCAACAATGAGAAGTCAAATAGGCCTTAGGAAGCATCCCTATGAACAAAGATAGTGGAGGTGATGGAATTCCAGATGAGCTATTTCAAATTCTAAAAGAAGATGCTGTGAAAGTGGTGCACTCAATATACCAGCAATCAGGAAAACTCAACAGTGTTGAGGTCAGTTTTCATTTCAATCCCAAAGAAAGGCAATGCCAAAGAAAGTTCAAACTACCATACAATTTCACTCATGTCACATGCAGGCATGTTAATGCTCAGAATTCTCCAAGTCAGGCTTCAAGAGTACATGAACCTTGAACTTCCAGATGTTCAAGCTGCAGTTAGAGAAGGCAGAGGAACCAGAGATCAAATTACCAACATCCACTGGATCATTGAAAAAGCCAGAGAGCTCCAGAAAAATACCAACTTATGCTTTATTGACTATGCCAAAGTCTTTGACTGTGTGGCTCACAACAAACTGAGAAATTCTTAATGAGATGGGAATACCAGATCACCTGACCTGTCTCCTGAGAAATCTGTATGCAGGTCAAGAAGCAATAATTAGAACTGCTCTGGAATAGCAGGCTGGTTGCAAATCAGGAAAGGAGTATGTCTAGGCTGTATATTGTCACCCTGCTTATTTAACTTACATGAACAGTACATCATGCAAAAATGTCAGGCTGGAAGAAGCAGAAGCTGGAATCAAGATTGCTGGGAGAAATATCAATAACCTCAGATACACAGGTGACACCACTGTTATGACAGACAGTGAAAAAGAACTAAAGAGCCTCTTGATGAAAGGGAAAGAGGAGAGTGAAAAAGTTGGCTTAAAACTCAACTTCAGAAGACTAAGATCATGGCATCCATCCCATCACTTCACTGGAAATAGATGGGGAAACAATGACAGGCTTTATTTTCTTGGGCTCCAAAATCACTGTGGATGATGACTGCAGCCATGAAATTACTCCTTGGAAGAAAAGATGTTACTCCTTCAAAGAAAAGCTATGACCTAGACAGCATATTAAAAAGCAGAGACATGATTTTGTCAACAAAGGTCCATCTAGTCAAGGCTATGGTTTTTCCTGAAGTCATGTATTGTTGTGAGAGTTGGACTATAAAGAAAGCTGTGTGCGAAAGAATTGATGCTTTTGAACTGTGGTGTTGGAGAAGACTCTTGAGAGTCCCTTGGTCTGCAAGGTGTTCCAACCAGCCATCTTAAAAGAAATCAGTTCTTAATACTCACTGGCAGGACTGATGCTGAAGCTGAAACTCCAATACTTTGGCAACCTGATGCAAAGAACTGACTCGCTGGAAAAGACCCTTATGCTGGGAAAGTTTGAAGGCGGGAGGAGAAGGGGATGACAGAGAATGAAATCATTGGATGGCACACTGATGTGACGGACATGAGTTTGAGTAGGGTCTGGCAGTTGGCCATGGACAGGGAAGCCTGGTGTGCTTCAGTCCATGGAGTTGCAAGAGTCGGACATGACTAAGTGACTGAACTGGTTAACTGAACACTGGAGTGTGTAACCTTTCCCTTCACCAAAGATCTTCCTAACCCAGGAATTGAACCAGGGTGTCCTGTGTTGCATGTGGATTCTTTATCAACTGTGCTATCAGGGAAACCCTGAGAATCCTAGACATCATATTAAAAGGCAGAGACATTACTTTGCCAACAAAGGTCCATCTAGTCAAAGCTATAGTTTTTCCAGTATTCATGTGTGGTTATGACAGTTGGACCATAAAGGAAGCTGAGAGCCAAAGAACTAATGCTTTTGAACTATGGTGTTGTAGAAGACTCTTGAGAGTCCCTTGGACATCAAACAAGTCAATCCTAATGGAAATCAGTCCTGAATATTCATTAGAAGGACTGATGCTGAAGCTGAAACTTTAATACTTTGGCCACCTGATGTGAAGAACTGGCTCATTAGAAAAGATCCTGATATGGGAAGATTTAAGGCAGAAAGAAAAGCTGGAATCAAGATTGCTGGGAGAAATATCAATAACACAGGAGGAGAAGGGGATGACAGAGGATGAGATGGCTGGATGGCATCACTGACTCGATGGACGTGAGTCCGAGTGAACTCTGGGAGTTGATGATGGACAGCGAGGCCTGGCGTGCTGAGATTCA
Organism: Aepyceros melampus; assembly: GCA_006408695.1. Taxonomy (NCBI): domain Eukaryota; kingdom Metazoa; phylum Chordata; class Mammalia; order Artiodactyla; family Bovidae; genus Aepyceros; species Aepyceros melampus. Next base: position 67,570 of record SJXQ01004067.1, on the reverse strand, counting down.
TGGGGTTGCAAAGAGTCGGACACGACTGAGTGACTGAACTGAACTGAAGGATGAGATGGTTAGATGGCATCACTGACTAATGGACATGAATTTGAGCAAGCTCCGGGCTTTCATGATGCACAAGGAAGACTGGCGTGCCACCAAGGAAGACTGGCGTGCCACAGTCCATGGGGTCGCACAGTCAGATATGGCTGAGTGACTGAACTGAACTGAAGATATTAAAACTGACATATTTTTATAAATTAATAATACAGCATATATGTGTATAACCACAAAAAGTTATGATAAATATAAACCTTTCAATTTCATGAAAACTAAATAAAAAAGTAAATCACATTTTATGGTTGCAGGATGAAAGTCTTCAACTGCATTCTTATGCAGATACTTTTTTCAGATTAATGTATACCTTTCTGCCACAGATTTTCTCATTATTCTCTCTCTTTGTGCTAGTTTTATAAATCATCTGTTTAAACAATTATTATTTTCATATGGCAAATTGCATCTCAATATAGAATTACTTACACTTGAAACTTACATTGATTTGTGTCATGTAGAGGGACTCCTAGACTGAGCTGTAACAAAAAATGCAGGAGATGCAAGAGTTGCAAGTTCAATCTCCTGGTTGAGAAGATCATCAGGAGCAGGAAATGTCAACCCAATACAGTATTCTTGCCTGGAAAATTCCACGGACAGAGGAGCCTAGCAGGCCACAGCCCAGAGGGTCGCAAAGAGTCAAATATGACTGAGAACACACAGAAACACATACACACACACATACAGGGAATAATTAAGAACTGTGAAGTAAGTTAGTTTTTTTGCAAGGATTTTTGCTTTTATTGGAAATGCAATTCTATAACACTGTAGTCACAGTGTGAAAGAGAAAATCTAAAAGCTGGAATTGATTAAATATTTATCTATGAAAAATGTAGCAGATAAAAAATGACAATTTACTTATAAAGAAATAATTAAATTATTTTCTAAAGCTATTATAAATATATATGTTCTGATCTGAATATACAACAAGATAGCTAGAAAAAATTTGACCTCCTTAAATCAGAACCAGAATGTCTTTTCACAGGTCTCTCTCTTAAATTTTCTAGCCAGGAATTCTGTACAAATAATCCTAGTCTTGTTTAGAATAATAAAATCTGAAAGAAAAAACACACCATTTAGAAGAATTATAATGTGACAGTTTTGTTATGGCTATATATTGTTATATAATATTAAAACTAACATAGCATGTCAATTACATCTCAAAAATATGTATCAACTGGTATAGTAACATCTACTGTCATGCAATATTCAGGAGTTAGATCAAGTTAAAAATGTATTTTCCCTTTTATTCTGTAATTGCTTGCTAAATTGCTTCAGTCATCTCTGACACTTTGCAACCCCATGGACCCTCTGTAATTGCATTTTATAAAATGCTCACTGAGCGTGTCATTTATTTAAGTATTCCCATAATGTATAAATATTCTTTAAATTGATTAGTTTTCCTTTTACTTTTTCTTTTCCTTTGTCTAGCTAAAGTTCATATTTGCTTGACCCTGAAAAAAATTATGGTAAAAAGAAATATGAAATTTTTCTAACATGTTTTCTCTGCATTATTTAAGAGTTCCATATTATAGAGTTTATTAAAAATTATCTCTGCTTCAACTGTATCATATTGACCTTTTGGATTTATTTCCCTTGTGGACTGTGGACTATATAACCCTCTTCTTAGTTTTACTACTAATTTTAAGATTTTATTTTATTTTATAGTTGATGATGACTTCATACTTTAAAACTTGGATTATTCATTCAATAAAACAACCATAATTTTTATTTTGTAAATGCAATTTTTATTTAGCAAAACATTAACATATTTCCTCACCAAAACACATATCACATATAAATTATTAGTAGATATTAAAATATACATATAATATGAAATTAATTACATTTTAATTTTATTCTAATTTAAATTTACAAGATCCAGGAAACATTTGAGCTTGGTAGAATGAGTAATCTCAGCCTTTTACACTTTTTCAGTTCAAGTGTTCTCCAGAATTGCTGAATTCAGTGAAAGCAGCCTAATGTTAGTTATTTCTTGTTCTCTGGGAAATTCATCCAAGCTGACAAATTTCACAGTAAAAATTTCTCAAACTTTACTACTTCAACTATATGCTTAGTATAATCATTCTGTAGTCATTTCTCACTTTACCACTAGCTCATTCAGGTCTCACAACTCTGGTCTACTTGTTTTTTCTCAAGCACTTAAGGCTTTCTTTTCTCCTTGGAATTTATCAAATGGCTATACTGGTGCCTGAAATATCTCTAAAAATCTCCATGGCTAACTCTCAAGACTTTGATCAAATGTCACACTCTATTTATATCTACAGTTTTTTTAGTCTCTCTATTTGTAGTTAGAGCCCTCACCCCCAACCATCACTCTTAATTCCTGTTTCTTTGCTCTAAATTTATTTTCCCAAAGTATTTCTCACCTTCCAATCTGAAATACACAAATTGGTAACAATTATAGCTTATTTTTTTTTGTTTAACATAACTAGATCTTAACCTTCATGAGGCAAGTATTTTTTCTTTCTTTTTATTTTTTTTCTTTGATAATTGATATAAGTACCTAGATAGTGTTTGGTGTAATAAGCAGTTGATAAATATTCATTTAATGATTGGATTTAATATGGAAGAATTTATTGTCAGTTCATATTTTCAGTATGTATATATTATCTATTATGTACCAAGTATAATACTATTGCTGTGAGTATAATATACCAGACAAACGTGAGGCTATCATTAAGTTGATTATACTATGTAGTGAAAGAAGGATATTGGAGAAAACTCAAGTTACTAATCAACATAAATGTGAAAAGTCTCTGAAGGAAAGTGCTTGGCCACTATGGACAGATAAAAGGGGGGACTGAGCTACTCTGGGAGAGGAGGGACTGTGAAGAGAGGAGAAGACATTCATACGATGTGATGTCTGCACTAACATATTAATCTTGAATAGTTCCATGTTATACTCTAAGCAAAATGAAAATGCTAGCCTTCATGAGATTTTCATCAATAGTAATGTGCTCAAAACAGAGCAGCTTCTACAGTGTCCTTCTGGTCAAACTTTTTATCAAGAACTCTTTTGCATGGACCCACTGACTAGAAGGAGACTAGTTAGGGGGATCATTGTATTGTGCATTGGGCCTCTCAAATAAAAACACCAAACACCAGGGAGAAGATAGATTTGCCGTAAATGAGGTTAGGATATATTTTGAAGCAATAATAAAAGGTAGTTGAGTATAAAGTGAAGAAGAACTAAAGAGCCTCTTGATGAAAGTGAAAGAGGAAAGTGAAAAACTTGGCTTAAAGCTCAACATTCAGAAAATGAAGATCATGGCATCTGGTCCCACCACTTCATGGAAAATAGATGAGGCAACAGTGTCAGACTTTATTTTGGGGGGCTCCAAAATCACTGCAGGTGGTGATTGCAGCCATGAAATTAAAAGATACTTACTCCTTGGAAGGAAAGTTATGACCAACCTAGATAGCATGTTCAAAAGCAGAGACATTACTTTGCCAACAAAGGTCCATCTAGTCAAGGCTATGGTTTTTCCAGTGGTCATGTATGGATATGAGAGTTGGACTGTGAAGAAAGCTGAGCATCAAAGAATTGATTCTTTTGAACTGTGGTGTTGGCGAAGACTCTTGAGAGTTCCTTGGGCTGCAAGGAGATCCAGCCTGTCCATTCTAAAGGAGATCAGTCCTGGGTGTTCTTTGGAAGGACTGATGCTAAAGCTGAAACTCCAGTACTTTGGCCACCTGATGCAAAGAGTTGACTCACTGGAAAAGACTCTGATGCTGGGAGGGATTGGGGGCAAGAGGAGAAGGGGACGACAGAGGATGAGATGGCTAGATGGCATCACTGACTTGATGGACGTGAGTCTGAGTGAACTCTGGTAGTTCGTGACCTCTCCCCATGACCCACCCATTTTGGGTGGCCCAAAGGGCATGACTTAGTTTCATTAAGTTAAATAAGGCTGTGGTCCATGTGATTAGATTGACTAGTTTTCTGTGATTATGGTTTCAGTGTGTCTGCCCTCTGATGCCCTCTTGCAACACCTACCATCTTACTTGGGTTTCTCTTACCTTGGACATGGGATATCTCTTCATGGCTGCTCCAGCAAAGTGCAACCGCTGCTCCTTACCTTAGACCAGGGGTATCTCTTCACTGCCGCCCCTCCTGACTTTGAACGTGGAATAGCTCCTCTAGGCCCTCTTGTGCCCACGCAGCCACAGCTCCTTGGATATGGGGCTGCTCCTCCCTGCCACCGCCTTTGGCCTCGGATGTGAGCTCCTCCTGGCCACTGCACCTGACCTAAGACTGGGGTACCTCCTCTCAGCTGTTCCTGTGCCATCACAGCCTGGCACTCTCAGCCACTGCTGTGGTGCAGGGGCATATACATACGAACTTATTATGAAAAATTTATATATGTAGTGTACAAGACTAGTTTTCTGTGATTATGGTTTCAGTGTGTCTGCCCTCTGATGCCCTCTTGCAACACCTACCATCTTACTTGGGTTTCTCTTACCTTGGACATGGGATATCTCTTCATGGCTGCTCCAGCAAAGTGCAACCGCTGCTCCTTACCTTAGACCAGGGGTATCTCTTCACTGCCGCCCCTCCTGACTTTGAACGTGGAATAGCTCCTCTAGGCCCTCTTGTGCCCACGCAGCCACAGCTCCTTGGATATGGGGCTGCTCCTCCCTGCCACCGCCTTTGGCCTCGGATGTGAGCTCCTCCTGGCCACTGCACCTGACCTAAGACTGGGGTACCTCCTCTCAGCTGTTCCTGTGCCATCACAGCCTGGCACTCTCAGCCACTGCTGTGGTGCAGGGGCATATACATACGAACTTATTATGAAAAATTTATATATGTAGTGTACATATATGTAGATAAGTTTACAACTATAGCTATAGACACAGATTCAGACAATGGAGCAGTACACAGCTCCCAGGGCTTGTTTATTTGCTTGTTTGTTTATGTTTCATACCAATGACTCATTTATTTTTTAACTGAAAATTTGTACCTCTTAATTTCCCTGATCTATTTATCTTCTCCTCTACCCTCTTCCACTCTGCTGCTCACCTGTTTTCTGTATCTGTGACTTTATTCCTCTCTGATTATGTTTGTTCATATGTTTTTATTTTTAAATTCCACATGTTAGTGAAATCATACAGTATATGTTTCTTTTTCTGACATATTTCGCTAAGCATACGACACTCTAGATCCATCTGTTAGGTAGTTAGAATAGGAGAAAGGAGTCCAGGATGGCGGTGCCTAAAAGACAAGAAAGGGAAAAGCCCATGAAAATAGAACAAAGGAAGGTCCGCGGACCAGAATGAGGACCTCAGGGAGAACAAACAAACTCCTGGCTAGCCCAATTCTTTTAGGGCAGGCCCAGAGGAAGGGGGAAAAAAAAAAAAAACATATAAAAAGAGGAGCCAAAGGGCCAAGGGTCTCTCTCCCACGCTCTGTCTCTCTCTTTGTATCTTTTGGGTTGGCATGCCCTCACTCCTCAAGGATGTATTTTCCTTTATTTTCTAAATAAAACTGAGCTGTAACATGGAGCTGTAACATTGTCCAAGAGCTGTGACTCACCAAGGGCTTTAACATCCATCGCTTCAAATGTTTGTTGTGATGAGACAAAACTGAGGAAATCACACATTCCCCTGATATCTATGGTGGCGTGACTCTGATTTAACCTGGCTGAAACAACCTCGGCACAGCCCCTGCAAGGAAGTGACCAAGCACAGCAGGAGCCCAACTCAGCAAAAGCTCCCACGATGGAAGCAGATTGCAAAGAAAACCCAGCACAGGGGAAGTAACAAGAATCCTAGCATTCTGGACACTGGGACAGCAAAAAATGAATTCAGTAGAAAGCTCATGCAGCTCAGTCTTAAGATTTGAGAAGATCTATGTAACATTGTCCAAGAGCTGTGACTCGCCAAGGGCTTTAACATCCATCGCTTCAAATGTTTGTTGTGATGAGACAAAACTGAGGAAATCACACATTCCCCTGATATCTATGGTGGCGTGACTCTGATTTAACCTGGCTGAAACAACCTCGGCACAGCCCCTGCAAGGAAGTGACCAAGCACAGCAGGAGCCCAACTCAGCAAAAGCTCCCACGATGGAAGCAGATTGCAAAGAAAACCCAGCACAGGGGAAGTAACAAGAATCCCAGCATTCTGGACACTGGGACAGCAAAAAATGAATTCAGTAGAAAGCTCATGCAGCTCAGTCTTAAGATTTGAGAAGATCTCTGGTTAAGATAGGAGGCCCTCACTCCTGTGGCTGCAGGGACATATGACTAACAAAATTTTAATTCCTTTACAGTTTTTGGTTTCTTATTTTCCTCGAACACCCTGCCCCCATGAACAGGCAAGTGGCAGTGGGTGCAACTGAGGGACTCTGGAGAGGCTACTCCTCGGTATGTTCCAAAGGCTCCACTCTCTGCTGAGCCCCAGTAGCTGTTACCCAAGCCTGTGGGAATTCTTCTGTCCTTAATTTTCTTTGTGCCAAGGTTCAGGCCAATGAAAACTGTGAGCACAGGTCAGGTTTTAGTAGATTTCCCGGCAGACTATAAAGGGGATTTCTTGGCACGTTTTTCCCACAGCTTTTTCCTCCCATCCTTCAGCTCCCCTTTCCTGGGACTGAGCCCTGCCAAAACCCATGATGCCTGGCTTTGGGACCTAATGAAGCTCCGGCTCTGATGTCTCATTGTAAAAATTCAGTGAGAGGCACAGCAATAGATAAGAGGTGGGTTTGTTAGGATTCAGAAGAAGCACACTCTGCAGGATGTGGGCCATTACAGAGGGCAAGGCCTAGGCCACGGACTTAAGCCATAGATTTAGGCCAAGAATGCCATCTGGCTAGGTTTTGTGAGATGGGAGAATTTATATGCAAATGAGTGGGAGGATCATTCCAACAATTGAGTAAATACCCACTCCTCCACCTTTTGATAGTGCCTTGGAATTAAAAGACGTTTACTCCTTGGAAGAAAAGTTATTGATCAACCTAGACAGCATATTCAAAAGCAGAGGCATTACTTTACCGACTAAGGTCCGTCTAGTCAAGGCTATGGTTTTTCCCATGGTCATGTATGGATGTGAGAGTTGGACTGTGAAGAAGGCTGAGCACAGAAGAATTGATGCTTTTGAACTTTTGAACTGTGGAGAAGACCCTTGAGAGTCCCTTGGACTGCAAGGAGACCCAACAAATCCATTCTGAAGGAGATCAGCCCTGGGATTTCTTTGGAAGGAATGATGCTGAAGCTGAAATTCCAGTACTTTGGCCACCTCATGTGAAGAGTTGACTCATTGGAGAAGACCCTGATGCTGGGAGGGATTGGGGGCAGGAGGAGAAGGGGACGACCGAGGATGAGATGGCTGGATGGCATCACAGACTCGATGGATGTGAGTTTGAGTGAACTCCAGGAGTTGGTAATGGACAGGGAGGCCTGGTGTGCTGCTATTCATGGGGTCGCAAAGAGTCGGACACGACTTTACTGAACTGAACTGAACTGAACTGGGGCTGTCCTGCCACCTCTGGGTGTGTCATTTAGCTTACAGATTGGGGATTAATATTTACTTGAATTTGACTTGTCATATTGAACACAACTGATTTTCATTGGTTTATGTTATGCCCTTGGGCTATCTCATTCTTTCAAAAGTTGCACCCTGCCTCTTCCTCCTGTTTCATGCTCTTTTCTTGAGCCCCAGGTGTTTCTTGACTTCCTACTTTTGCATTCCAGTCCCCTATAATGAAAAGGCCATCTTTTTAGAGTGTTAGTTCTAAAAGGTCTTGTAGATCTTCATAGAACTGTTCAAAGTCAGCTTCTTCAGCATTACTGGTTGGGGCATAGACTTGGATTACTGTGATATTGAATGGTTTGCCTTGGAAATGAACAGAGACCATTCTGTCATTTTTGAGATTGCATCCAAGTATTGCATTTCAGAATCTTTTGTTGACCATGATGGCTATGCCATTTCTTCTAAGGGAGTCCTGCCCACAGTAGTAGATATAATGATCATCTGAATTAAATTCACTCATTCCAGTCCATTTTAGTTTGCTGATTCCTAGAATGTTGAATTTCACTCTTGCCATCTCCTGTTTGATCACTTCCAATTTGCCTTGATTCATGGACCTAACATTCCATGTTCCTATGCAATATTGCTCTTTACAGCATTGGACCTTGCTTCTATCACCAGTCACATCCACAACTGGGTATTGTTTTTGCTTTGGCTCCATCCCTTCATTCTTTCTAGAGTTATTTCTCCACTGATCTCCAGTAACATATTGGGCACCTACCGACCAGGGGAGTTCCTCTGTCAGTATCCTATCATTTTGCCTTTTCATACTGATCATGGGGTTCTCAAGGCAAGAATACTGAAATGGTTTGACATTCCCTTCTCCAGTGGACCACATTCTGCCAGCCTTCTCCACCATGACACCATGACCCACCTGTCTTTACTGGCCCAAAGGGCAAGGCTTAGTTTCATTGAGTTAGACAAGGCTATTGTCCATGTGATTAGATTGACTAGTTTTCTGGGAGTATGGTTTCAGTCTGTCTGCCCTCTGATGCCCTCTCACAACCCTTACCATCTTACATGGGTTTCTCTTAACTTGGATGTGGGGTATCTCTTCAAGGTTATTCCAGCAAAGTGCAGCCATTGTTCCTTACCTTGGACGAGGGGTATCTCCTTAGTGGCCACCCCTCCTCACATTAAACTTGAGTTAGCTCCTATCAGCCGCTGCTCTTGATGTTGGGCAAGGAGTAGCTCCTCTCGACCACACTTCTGCGCAGTCCATCACAGCCAACACCTGGGATAACAGGCAAATTTGGCCTTTGAATACAGAGTGAAGCAGGGCAAAGTCTAATAGGGTTTTGCCAAGAGAATGCACTGGTCATAGCAAACACCCTCTTCCAACAACACAAGAGAAGACTCTACACATGACATCACCAGATGGTCAACATCAAAATCAGACTGATTATATTCTTTGCAGTCAAAGATGGAGAAGCTATATACAGTCAGCAAAAATAAAATGGAGTGCTGACAGTCGCTCAGATCATGATCTCCTTATTGCCAAATTCAGAGTTAAATTGAAGAAAGTAGAGAAAACCACTAGACCTTTCAGGTATGACCTAAATCAAATCCCTTATGATTCTGCAGTGGAAGTGAGAAGTAGATTTAAGGGACTAGATCTGATTGATAGAGTGCCTGATGAAATATGGATGGAGGTTTGTGACAGGGATGAAGACCATGTCAATGGAAAAGAAATGCAAAAAAGCAAAATGGCTGTCTGAGGAGGCCTTACAAATACCTGTGAAAAGAAAAGTGAAAAGCAAGGAATAAAAGGAAAGATATAAACATCTGAATGCAGAGTTGCAACGAATAGTAAGAAGAGATAAGAAAGCCTTCCTCAGTGATCAATGCAAAGAAATAGAGGAAAAAAAAACAGAATGGGAAAGACTACAGATGTTTCCAAGAAAATTAGAGATACCAAGTGAACATTTCATGGAAAGATGGGCTCAATAAAGGACAGAAATGGTATGGACCTAACATAAGCAGAAGATATTAAGAAGAGGTGGCAAGAATACACAGAAGAATTGCACAAAAAAGAGCTTCATGACCAAGATCATCACAATGGTGTGATCCCTCACCTATAGCAAGACATCCTGGAATGTGAAGTCACATGGGCCTTAGAAAGCATCACTATGAACAAAGCTAGTGCAAGTGATGGAATTCCAGTTGAGCAAATTCAAATCCTGAAAGATGATGCTGTGAAAGTGCTGCACTCAATATGCCAGCAAATTTGGAAAACTCAGCAGTGGCCACAGGACTGGAAAAGGTCAGTTTTCATTCCAATGCCAAAGAAAAACAATGCCAAAGAATGCACAAACTACCACATAGCTGTATTCATCTCACATGCTAGTAAAGTAATGGTCAAAATTCTCCAAGCCAGGCTTCAGCAGTAGTGAATCGTGAACTTCCACATGTTCAAGCTGGTTTTAGCAAAGGCAGAGGAACCAGAGATCAAATTGCCAACATCCACTGGATCATCACAAAAGCAAAAAAGTTCCAGAAAAACATCTATTTCTGTATTGACTATGCCAAAGCCTTTGACTGTGTGGATCACAATAAACTGTGGAAAATTCTGAAAGAAATGGAGATACCAGACCACCTGATCTGCCTCTTGAGAAACCTGTATGCAGGTCAGGAAGCAACAGTTAGAACTGGACATGGAACAATAGACTGTTTCCAAATAGGAATAAGAGTACATCAAGGCTGTATACCGTCACCCTGCTTGTTTAACTTCTATGCAGAGTATATCATGAGAAATGCTGAGCTGGAAGAAGCACAAGCTGGAAGCAAGATTGTCAGGAGAAATATCAATAACCTCAGATACACAGGTGACACCACCCTTATGGCTGAAAGTGAAGAGGAACTAAAAAGCGTCTTGGTGAAAGTGAAAGAGGAGAGTGAAAAAGTTGGCTTAAAGCTGAACATTCAAAAAACGAAGATCATGGCATCTATTCCCATCACTTCATGGGAAATAGATGGGGCAACAGTGTCAGACTTTATTTTGGGGGGCTTCAAAATCACTGTAGATGGTGATTGCAGCCATAAAAGTAAAATACGCTTACTCTTTGGAAGAAAAGTTATGACCAACCCAGATAGCATGTTCAAAAGCAGAGACATTACTTTGCCGATTAAGGTCCGTCTAGTCAAGGCTATGATTTTTCCTGTGGTCGTGTATGGATGTGAGAGTTGGACTGTGAAAAAAGCTGAGAGCCGAAGAACTGATGCTTTTGAACTGTGGTGTTGGAGAAGACTCTTGAGAGTCCCTTGGACAGCAAGGAGATCCAACCAGTCCATTATAATGGAGATCATTCCTGGGTTTTCTTTGAAAGGAATGATGCTAAAGCTGAAACTCCAGTACTTTGGCCACCTCATGTCAAGAGTTGACTCATTGGAAAAAAGCCTGATGCTGGGAGGACTGGGGGCAGGAAGAGAAGGGGATGACAGAGGATGAGATGACTAGATGGCATCACCGACTTGATGGACATGAGTTTGAGTGAACTCCAGGAGTTGATGATGGACAGGGAGACCTGGTGTGCTCAATTTACTGCATCGAAAGAGTCGGACATGAATGAGTGACTGAACTGAACTGAATTTCCTGAGCCCTATCCGGGCCCACAATTTTGCCTCTACAATTTTCTGGAGGTACAACCATAAAATAGCTGGGCCTTGGAAGGGAAATACTGTGTAATATCCAGCTCCTCTAAATATTCAGGTCTTCGTCTTCCATATTTCCTACAACATATGCAACATAAGCATGTCACAGTGAACCCACTAGGGTGGGAGACAGGCACCCAATGCCTACTAGAAGTCCATCAGTTAACATCTCTTCAAAGGCAATCAGGCTTCCAGGGGTAATGTTTGCCACTTTGGGAGTTGGCCCTGCAGGCCATTTGGGTCCAAACCCTTACCACTCTTCTCCTAAGTTTACAAACCTACCCCAGGATCAAATCTCCTCTTCACTTTTATGGAACGTCTGGTCTGTTGCCTCTTACAAATTTGTTCTGAAGTCAATTACTAACTCCTACAGGCAGGACCCTGCCCTCTTGTAGGCACCATTGCTCCATCCAGCCTACTATTAAAATACTGTAATGCCTCAACAGGGCCAGATAACCCACTCTTTTGTCATTACTTCTGTTATTACATAAAGTGGGTCTATGATAATAAAATGTTTACCATTGGAGACACCCTAACCTGCTCTTATGGAGGACTAAAGGAGGAAATCAGTGACTCATAGTCCCTTAAAACAGTAAGAGGATAAGGCTTATGACTCCTTCACCAGGTTCCCAGTCTCAGGGCACAGGCTTGGATTGCTTTAAATCACGGTATCTATTCCTATCTGCGGTGAACAAACTGGCAATGAGTTAAAATTAATCTTAATCTTAACCCTTTAATCTTACCCAGCACTGGTCATGCTGGATTCCTTGGGAACACGTAGCCCAGTCTGGGGGTCCCAGGAGGTCAACCTGCCTTGACCTGCCTAAGGATCAGTTCCTTGAAAGGTTGTCATGTCTCAACCTGCATTTGGATCCACCAGTCCAGGGGTCCCAGTATGTCGTCATGCTTCAACCTGCCCAGGGACCCAATTGTTGGGAGTCCCACCTGCTTCAACCTGCCCAGAGATTCGATCTCCAGGAGGCTGTCATGCCTCAGTTTGCCTGAGGATCTGCACCCTGACCCAGGGACACTTGGCTCTCAGGTTGCAACATTACTGGGTAGGATCAGCTTCAGAAAGACTCACTCCTAAGGAATTCCACTGGTGGAAATAGAAGGAAGCCTGTTACTTGTGGGACTGTGCCCAGTCTCAGAAATAACTCAGGAGCACAAAGAGACCCCATTGCCTTTCTGGAAAGGCTAAAAGAGGCCCTCCAAAAGTTTACCAATCTGGTCTTAGACTCTTACTAGGGACAGGTGATTTTAAAAGACAAATTCTTGTCCCAATGTGCATAGATATCAGAATAAAGTTACAAAAGCTACAGCAGCAGGACCCTATTGCCTCTTTAGATGAGATGGTCCAGACAGCCACAAGTATCTTTTATAACAGAGAATAGAAGGAAGTCAAGGCCCAGGAGAGGGAGAAAAGGAAAGACACAGGCAGGCCCAGATGCTGGACATCTTCCAGGGAAGCCCTATGGCAACCCCCAAGTCCTTGAAGGACAAGGCATGAGGCAAATCCCTAATCTGTAGACAGGCAGCACATTAGGCCAAAGAGTGTTCAAACCACGACAATTCTTTTAAAACAGCTTGCTATAAATGCTATCAACTGGGACACTGGGCAGCACTCTGCCCTCAGGATGCAAGAGCCTCAAGGTCAAGTGCCAAGCCTTCCCTCAGGATGGTTCAACAGGAGTGACACATCCCACTCCAGTCAGCCCGCCTGTCACAGATAGCTGTCACAGGGCTGGAGCCAAGCGTGCAACTGGATGTGGCAGGTAGGTCCAAGAATTTATTGGTTGACACAGAACTGCCTACTCTGTCCTGGTCTCCTACACCAGAGCCTTCTCCTCCCAAATCTGTACCATTTTGGGTGCTATAGGAAAATCAGTTACAAAAAGATTCACCTGAGCACTTTGTTGCTAGGACAGACAAATATTTTCCAACCAGTTTCCAATGATCCCTCACAGTTCCCCTCCCTTTTTGAGAAGAAATATCTCCCTCCCTTTGAAAACTTACAGCTATTGTAGTCCTGATAGAAGATGCTTTAAAACTCTCTTTTGAGGGCAAACTATTTTTACCAGCCACCAAGTGAAACAGCTCCTAAATGGTAGAGGCCATTTATGGATGTCTGATCAAAGAATCCTCAGATATCAAATAGTGCTGATGGAAAATCCAGGCCTCACTATATCCCCTTGTAAGTTTCTTAACCCTTTCACCCTCCTGCTTACCCCTGAGAGCTCTCTCTCCTTTCATTCTTTCCTAGAAACCTTGGACCACTGGACAAAACTCCAAGAAGGATTGTCGGAAGATCCTCTGACCAATCCTGAGGAAATCTGGTACACTGATGAAAGCAGCTTTGTCTTGGATAAAAAAAAAAAAAAAAAAAAACAGAGCCAGATATGCAGTAATTTCCAATTTTGAGAAAGTAGAAGCTAGACGTTTGCCACCAGGTACTTTGGCCGAATTAGCTGAACTCATAGCCCTGACTTGAGCTTTAGAGCTGGGAAAAGGAAAAAGAGTAGCCATTTACACTGACTCCAAGTATGTCTTTCTGGTGCTACATACACATGCTGCTATTTGGAAAGAAAGGCCACTTGACCACCTGAGGGTCCCCAATCAAACATGGTGATCAAATCCTTGGATTCTTGGAGGCAGTCCATCTGCCTGCTGAGGGTTTTAGTCTCCCACTGTAAAGGACACCAACAAGGGAGCAAGGAAGTGGCACAATGGAACCAAGCAGCTGATCGGGCAGCTAAGAGAGCAGCATTACAGAACAATGACCTAATAGGGGTTGCCACCTTAGTTCCACAGACTAATTTGCCAGAAATTCCTTCGTATATGGAAAGTGACACTCTTAAAGCTAAGAGTGAAGGCTTTCCAGAAGATCATATAGGGTGGTTCCAAAAGTAGAGACTCCTTTTTCTGTCTGGGAACCTCCAATGGAAGTTGGTTAACTCCTTACATGCCACCACTGATTTAGGGAAAAGGCTCTCCAAAGATTACTAGAAAGGTCCTTCAGAGAAGCAAGCTTCCAAACGACTATAAAGCAAGTGTTCTCCTCTTGTCTCACATGCCAATTAAACAACTCCCAAGGAGCTCGAAGACCCCAGCTGGCCCAGCTCATCCAACAAAGTGGAACCTACCCAGGAGAGGACTGATAGATGTATTCCACTCAGATGCCAGTTTCTCCAGGGTATAAATACCTATTAGTCATGATAGGTACATTCATAGGATGGATTGAAGGCTTTCCCACTGAACTCAGAGGATTAAGGAGGTGGTAAAAGACTGCTCCATGAATTTATTCCAAGATGTGGTCTGTTCAGGTCATTACAAAGTGACAGTGGAATATAATTTACTTCTAAGGCCACCCAAGGGGTCTCTAAAGCATTGGACATTACTTATTATCTCCATTGTGCTTGGAGGCCTCAGTCTTCAGGAAAAGTAGGAAGAGCCAACCAATTCTTAAAATCAACAACAAAAAAGATAACCCAGGAGACCTCCTTGGGATGGAAGGAGGTTTTACCAATAGCTCTCCTCCGCACCCATATTACTTCCCTGATGACTAAGATGGTAAAATTATCTGCCTACAGTGGGGGAGACCTGGGTTATATCCCTGGGTCAGGAAGATCCCCTGGAGAAGGAAATGGCAACCCGCTCCAGTACTCTTGCCTGAAAAATCCCATGGACAGAGGAGCTTGGTAGGCTACAGTCCATGAGGTCACAAAGAATTGGACACAACTGAGTGACTTCACTTTCACTTTCTTTCTCCTTTGCACCCATATTACCCCTAAAGAACAGGGTGGTCTTAGTCCTTATGAGATGCTATTTTGGAGACCTTTTGTTTATGTCAATGACCTCTTCCTAGATCCAGAGGTTCAGCCCCTCCAGCCTTATGCCATGGCCATTGGTCATTTCCAACAGGATATACACTTGTGAGGTGTGAACCAGGACCCAGAAGATTCTAAGAAGTCACCACTATATGCTCCAGGTACTCAAGTCCTAATTAAAGTCTGGAAAAATGGGTCCCCAAAGGCTCAACTCCAGCTCACTTGGAAGGGCCCCTACCCTATAATACTTTCTACCCCCATAGCAGTCAAGGTACCAGGTCATGACTCCTGGATTCACTACTCACAAATCAAGCCATTGAAGAAAAGAGAAGAGGACACTCATTACATCTGTGATCCCCTGGGACATCTCAGATGCCTATCCAGAACTACAAATGAGTACCATTCTAATGAACAGCCCAAAATCTAGTTTCTGAGGATAAGGTTTCTCAGGACAGCTCTAAAGAGAGAAAACAGGTTGGCAGGGGTTGGTACTCCAAAACAGACAGGAGATAGATCTTCTGATCCCTGAACAAGGAGGGACTAGAGCCATCCTGGCAATGGGAATTTGGAGTTGGCTAATGCCCCTACTAGTCCTTATTGTGTCATATCTATGCTGCTTATGATTGCTTCGGTATTATCAATTGTCAAAGGATGAGATGGTTGGATGGCATCACAGACTTGATGGACATGAGTTTGAGTGAACTCTGGGAGTTGGTGATGGACAGGAAGGCCTGGTGTGCTGTGATTCATGAGATCACAAAGAGTCGGACACGACTGAGAGACTGAACTGAACTGAATCCATTTTGTCTCTGCCCAGGTCAACAAGCTACAACATAAAGTGCTAGTTCAACAAAGATATATAAAACTACAGCTAACCATGGAAGATATCACTCACCCTTAGATGGACACCGCTGTAAGGACTCTGAGGCCTGAGACTAGCAAGAGGGGTAAGCCCAATGCCCCTTGTCATCCTAGTTCAGCAGAAAGTAGCCAGAAGGACCTCGACACCCCTATTTCCAAAGAATTGGGCTTCCCATCTCTTGAGGGGGGACTCTTTGGTAGTTAGAATAGGAAAAAGGAATCTAGAATGATGCCTAAAATGTGGGGAGCTGCGTTAGGCATTACTGAAAAAATGGAAGCACGGCCCCAACCCCCTCTCCTCATCCCACAGGCACAGTCCTGGGATGAAGGAGTTAGGTCTTGTGATTCTGACTTGTTTTTTCCTTCCTTCGGTTGAGTTGGCTGGAAAGAATGTTAAGGTGCTTATTGTTCTTGAGAGAACAGCAGAGATAGAGATAGTTCTTAAACAACTGGCTTATGAGAATGCCAATTCTAACTGTCAGGCATTGCTTAGACCTGTTAGAAGTAAAGGAAGTCTTTGGACTTACATACAGATCTGCCAGGAAGCAGGGACGTCCTTTATGCAGGGGGTTGCCTTAGCCACAGCCTTGAGGGGAGAAACTGCTGCCCAAGTTATTCAGGGAATAAGAAAAAAGATTAACCCTAATGGAAACGATTCTACAAATAAAATGTGTCTCTCTTGTGGCCAAATGGGTCATTTTTGCCGGCAATGTCCTGGTAAGCAGCAACAACAAGCTGTGCCAATACAGACTAAAACTAACCCTCCAAAGATACCTTGCCCCTGATGCCAGAAGGGTATCATTGGACAAAAGACTAGATCTAAATTCCATAAGGATGGGACTACACTCATCCTCAGAGTACAAGGAATAATTTTTCCCAACTTCAGAGAAACAAGCAGCAGGGGCAACCCTGTCCCCAGACAACAATAAGGGCAGTCACATTGAATCCCTTTATTCCTTTTGTTCCATCTCAGAACTCCTCAGAGCAACCCCAGGTAGCGCAGGACTGGACCTCAGTTCCGCCACCACAACAATATTAACCCCTGACGTACCAGTTACTCTGATTCCAATGGGAATGGCTGGCCCCCTACCTGAGGGCATTGTAGGACTTATGCTGGGGTGTAGCTCGCTTTCCCTTCAAGGAATTTCAGTAGTGCCTGGTGTAGTAGATTCTGATTATACTGGGAAAATTAAAGTTTTGATCTTGCCACCTGCCAAAACTGTGCAAATTAGTAAAGAATAACACAGCTTTTGCTTTTACCTTATTATCAGACAAGAAGAACCTTGACTCCTCAAGCTAGGGGACCCAGAGGATTTGGATTTAGTGATCAAGCCTATTGGGTGCAGGAAATTACAGCCTCAAGGCCTTTGCAAGATCTTTTAATTCAAGGAAATAGAATGTCAGGGCAGTTGGATACTGGAGCAGATGTCTCTTGCATTGCTGGAAAAGATTGGCCCTCATCCTGGCTGACACATCTGACCAATGCTGGCTTGGTAGGAATGGGGTCAATGCCCTCGATTGCTAAGAGCTCACAAATTTTGACATGGTCAAATGAAAAGGGGGCACAAGGCACCTTTTGTCCATATGTGATGCCTTCACTACCTTTTTCTTTATGGGGGATATATATATATTATCTCAGATGGGAATGTTTTATACAGTCCAGATGAAAAGGTTACTAACCAAATGCTGCAAATAAAGTATAATCCTGCCAAGGGGCTTGGTAAAGATCAGCAGGGAATAGTTTTTCCGTTAGAAATGGCTCCTAACAAGAATATAGAAGGTTTAAGATATTCAAATTTATCCTAGAGGCTGTTGCTCTTGCTGCCAACCCTATTACTTGGAAATCTGATGATCCAGTACGGGTGGAGCAATGGCCCTTAACAGCTGAAAAGCTGCAGGCAGCTGAGGATTTAGTTATGGAACAACTGGCAGCCAGCCATATAGAGCCTTCTAATAGCCCCTGGATACTCCTATTTTTGTCATTAAGAAGAAATCAGGAAAATGGAGATTATTACAAGATTTGAGAGCTATAAACACAACTATGGAAGACATGGGGACCCTTCAGCCAGGTCTCCCTTCCCCAGTAGCTGTGCCCTTTCAATATTATGTGATCTACAGGATTATTTCTTTACCATCCCTCTGGCTGTTCATGATTGTAAACGGTTTGCTTTCAGTTTCCCTTCAGCTAAACAGCCTTATAGAAGGTTTCAATGGAAGGTTTTGCCTCAGGGAATGAGAAATTTGTGGATCAAGCTGTGTAGAATGTTAGAGGAAAGTATAAAGATCTGTATTTGATACATTATATGAATGATATTTTGGCTGCCCATAAGGATAGAGCCTTGTTGCAACAAATCTTATCTGAACTGATCAAGGCCTTGGAAGACTGAGGTTTAAAAGAAGACATGGGGACCCTTCAGCCAGGTCTCCCTTCCCCAGTAGCTGTGCCCTTTCAATATTATGTGATCTACAGGATTATTTCTTTACCATCCCTCTGGCTGTTCATGATTGTAAACGGTTTGCTTTCAGTTTCCCTTCAGCTAAACAGCCTTATAGAAGGTTTCAATGGAAGGTTTTACCTCAGGGAATGAGAAATTTGTGGATCAAGCTGTGCAGAATGTTAGAGGAAAGTATAAAGATCTGTATTTGATACATTATATGAATGATATTTTGGCTGCCCATAAGGATAGAGCCTTGTTGCAACAAATCTTATCTGAACTGATCAAGGCCTTGGAAGACTGAGGTTTAAAGATAGCTCCAGATAAGGTACAAGTAAATCCTCTTTTTTCTTTTTTTTTTAATTTAATTAATTTTTATTTTTTTAGTTTGTTTTGCTTTACAAAACTGTATTCATTTTGCTACACATCGATATGGATCAGCCACGAGTGTACATGAACTCCCAATCCCGACCCCCACCTCCCC
>SJXQ01004067.1:17617-37527 GCA_006408695.1 Aepyceros melampus | reverse complement strand
GAGGGATGGGGTGATGGAGGATAAGGTGATGGAGGGATGGGATGATGGAGGGATAAGGTGATGGAGGTAAGAGATGATGCAGGGATGGGGTGATGGAGGGATGGATAAGCTGATGGAGGGATGGGGTGATGGAGGAATGGGTGATGGAGGGAAGAGGTGCTGGAGGCAATGGTTGATGGAGGGAAGGGGTGATGGAGGGAAGGCCTGATGGAGGGAAGGGGTGATGGAGGCATGGGCGAGGGAGGGATGGGTTGTTCTTCTCTACCACTAATGAACAGTGATGTGATTCTGAAGCTGAGTTGGCATGGCTGATGTTCAGTGGTTCGTATGCACTCCTCAGGTGACACTGATATGGGGGTGGGAAGCGGGTGGTGGTGGGGCCTATAGACTCCCGCATCCTGAAGGCTGGCAGCCCCGGTACAGGTGTGTCTCTGTGCCCTCAGGTTGCTGGCACCGAGCTCACCTGTCCAGGGCGCTCCTGCGGATCCTCATGTCCTCCTTTTGCAGTTGTTCTGTGTGAAGCTCGATTTTTTTCTCCCAAAACATCTTTAGCACATCAGCATCATAGGTTACCCTTCCGTGGTACTTCATGGTGTAGCTTCTGCTCATGTTCTGGATAAAGAAGAGTGTACAGACCTGTCATGCTGTGCTGTGCTGGTTTGAGAACTCATGAAACCAGCCCCTTACTGATAAGAAGGCGGCTCTGCTCCAGATGTTTCCCTCACCCCCTTGCACCTTCCTGGGGGTCAGCCTGTCAGTGGCTCACAGCGCATTCAGACCAGCAACCTTGCCGCCTTCTGGACCGGTTTCCTGGATTAGGGGATGTAGCAGCTGATGGTAAATCCCATTTGGGGCCTTTGGGCATTTGGAAACTTAAGTGACAGCGACTCTTTTCTGCTTCTCATGTGGGTGATCCAAGGCAGAGATGGCCGGGGGTGTGTGTGGTACCCACACAGCAGCTACCCTGGCTGAGCCCCGAGCGGCTGCTCTGGGCTGAGCTGTGCGTCTGACCCCAGGACAGCGGAGCGCGATGGAAGTGACTAGGCTAAGTGAGGTCACCAGGGGCCCTGACCCGGAGGACCGGTGTCCTTACAGGGAGGTGGTTGGGACACAGACCGCAGAGGGACACCCTGCGAGGACCCGGGACCTGCCAATGGGTGAGGCCTCAAGGGAAGCTGCCCTGCCCACACCTGGGTCTCGAGTTTCGCCTCCAGGACAGCATGCATCACCTTCTGTTACGAGTCTGTGGTGCCTTGCAGCTCGCCCTTGTGCTCACCATGTCTCCAGCGTCCTGATGTCCACCCTGCACACCCACCCCTACACGCCTTGTTCTGACGCCCCAGTGCTGGGTCTGGGCCTCCTGGTGCACTTTTGAAATACACACTGAGCAATCGAGGACCCTCACCCTCTCCTCGGGGGAACCCATGCTCTGAGCCACAATCCACCTGCCCTCCTCACCCAGGATGGGGTGCCAGACAGCCAGGGACGGCCCTGCACCCTGGGACCCCTGGAATCCCACAGGCCTGCCCACCCTCTGCCTGCTCTCCCTGGGCCTTTCCACAGAAACCACGCTCCCTCTGCCCTGCCACCATCCCCTGGGGACTGTGAGGGACAGACTGTCCAACGCAGTCACAGCCTCATCTGCTGGCCTTGCTGCATCACGTGTTTCCTATCAAGGCCCCTCGTTTCAGGATGCAAGGTGGACACTGGTCCAAAGAAGCCTCACGGGAGATTCCAGACCCCCCATGGACCCCTGAGACCGTTCTCATTCCAAAGGCACACCTGGCATACTTAGGAACTGAGATCAAGGTAAGATTCCGGGGTCAGAAAGTGAGGTTTCTCATCTGGAACTGGCTGTTGTTTAAACCTCCGACCATGGGAACTGCAGGACCAACCAGGCTGCCTCCCGGCAGAGGGGGGACAGGTCGGGGGCAGCAGTGGATGAAGCCCCCGCCCCGCCCAGCGGTGGCTCCTCTGCCGCTCCATCCACACAGCTTCTACCCGTGGCATGAAGAGGGCCCAGCACGGCCTGCCTCTACCGCTCAACTCTTAGGGCACACTTGGCTTTCAACCCGCTAAGCTGGTTAGACTTGACTGGGAATTCAGTCTCAAGCACAGCTGTTTTTCCTGAGCTGGCGTTTGTGGTGTGGGTCGTATGGTTCCCGTGGTTGGCGTGGCTGGGAGAATCCGCCCCCCAGCGGGACCCTGACCCCGCTGAACCTGCTGCTGTTTGTCACGGGGTTTCTTGAGGGGCCAGAAGGAAACCCTCACCCTGGACTCAGACCCACACACCAGATGCTCTTGTCTGAAAGGATGGAGAGGCGACTTTGCTTAGAGAAAGTCTGCATCTGTGTTTGGTGAAAAGATGGTGAGATGCACAATCTGGGACCTTTGTTAGAAGCTGTGGGTACAGGATGTGTGTCTGGCTCTATGGGCCAGCAGGTGATGCCTTTGCGTCTGGGCGAGGGGTCAGCTCAGCAGAGCTGTGTAAGTGCTCAGCTCCTCGAGGCCAAGGGCTGGGCCACGTGTGGGACTGAGGCCACGGGCGTGGAGACTAGCAGAGCCCCTGTGCAGAAGAACCTCCCTGAGCCCCCAGTGGCCTCAGAGTACAGGGTTGGGTTTCAGCACCATGCCCAGGCAGCCTGAGGTGCAAAAGGAGCTCCTGTGTGTGTTGCACACTGCATGTGTGTGCGTGGGTGTGGGCGCCGGGGAGCCACTTCTGGGGCTTGGACACTGGCAGACCCTTGGGCACAGGGCTGGCTGTAGCACAGCTGTGAGCAGCTGCAGCTGGAGCTGGGAATCTGACGGCCACGAGCCCTGGAGGAAGCCCAGCCCAGGCCCACGTGGTGCACAACGGGAGCCAGGGGAGGCTGGCCCAAAG
Organism: Aepyceros melampus; assembly: GCA_006408695.1. Lineage (NCBI taxonomy): Eukaryota > Metazoa > Chordata > Mammalia > Artiodactyla > Bovidae > Aepyceros > Aepyceros melampus. Next base: position 34,646 of record SJXQ01004067.1, on the reverse strand, counting down.
CCAGCAGATCTTCCTGTGGAAGCAGGTAGGGGCCGCGTTCCCTGTGACTTGGGAACCAGGATGCAGGGCAGGGGCAGAGGGTGCTGGTGCGGGAACCAGAAGAGAAGGAAATGGTCCGCTGCCTGCTTTGGAGTCCAAGAGCACTTGGGAGACCAGCCCTCTGTGCTCGGGCACAGGGGGCTTATGAAAACTAAAAGAGAAGCTGAGGCTGGCAGCAGACCCATTAGAAACAGCTTTAAGTCTCTGGAGCTGCCGGCTTGCTGGATCGGGGCTTGCCAGGTCGTGTGACTAACCCCAGTGCCTCGAGCCCAAGCCTGCACCTGCTGGGGTGTGATGGAGGAGCAGGGAGACATTTGCAGGCGAGAAGGGCAGGGGGTGGAGCCGGCAGGGTCGAGGGCCGGGAGGGCGGCCTTCCCGAGCCGCTGAGGACAGGGTGGGGGACAGGCTAGAGTTGGGGGGCAAGAGCAGCCCAGCCTGGGCCAGGCTCCACGTGATGATGAAACTGCAGGCTGCCCTGGGCCCCAGGGGAGACCCCTCCTCACTCATGGGCTCTGTGTGGCCACCCCCCTCGGCCTGGGGGCAGCCCCTTCCGAGCCCCAGGGGTGAGCCCTGCCCCACCGTCAGGTCTGCACTGTGAGGACCCCACCCCTCCTGACCGCCTGGCAGCGCCCTGGAGCCCCCGTGTCCCTGCAGGAGGCTGGAGGCTGCGCACGTGGGAGCTCCGTGGGAGGCGGCAGCAACAGCTCCGAAGCTAGCAGTGCTGGGGGCCCAGATGGTGGAGAAGGAGGACCCTGAGCTCACCTCCTCCCACAGACACTCAGAGCGGCATCAACGGGAATGGCCAGAAAACTAGCCGAAAGGGGGCCTCAGGACTAAAGACGTAAGGGACCCATAGCCAGACAGGCAGCATCGGTGTGGACACAGTGTATGGAGACCCCCACCCTGCGGCCGGCGACTCACCAGTGGGACAGGTTTCACAGTCGCAGAGGTTCCCCGAAGGAGCAGGCTGGTCTGAGCCCCACGTCGAGCTCCTCAGCTTGGGGCCCCTGCAGCAGGAAGACGAGCTCCCAGAATGTCTGGCTTCCTTTCAGGAGAGCCGGAGGGCTGCGGGGACAGACTCTCCTTGTGCAGGCTGGGGAGACCCGGGGTGGCGTGGCAGTCTGCCGGAGCCGGGGTCAGACCCCCTGCTGATCCTGGAGCGCCTCTGGGGAGGCGGGGCCCGCGGACGCCCTGGGGCACAGGTGGGGGCAGCAGCCCCCGAGGGAGGCTTGTGCTGCCAAGTGGGCACTGGCGCTGGTGGGCACCGCGTGGGAGCCCTCCTCCTGGCCTCTGGTGCCAGCGGCTTAGCCAGCATGAGCTGTCAGCAGCCGTCCTCTCCCGCCTACCACTGGCTGGGCACCACACGCTTAGGGACAGCAAGTCCAGGGTCCAGCCCCAGCCACCAGGGGCCAGCGCCAGCCCCGGGGGCTCCCCCCCAGCCCCACACGCGGCTGCTCTTGGTCCATCCTGAGTGGCCCCAGGTCAGCACGTGGGGTGCTGGCCCTGGCCACCAGTGGGCCCGCCGCTGTCACACTCCCCACCGGGCCACATGGCTCACTGCTCAGGAGGCCTGCCCTGCCCTTCGGGGAGTCTGCCGCAGTCAGCCCCACCATGACAGAAGAGTCCACACGGCCCCCAGAGGGCCCTCCTGCAGCATGGAGCTCTGGGGACCGGAGAGGGGCATGCTGTGGGCCCCCAGGGACATCTCTCACCTAAGGCCTCTCACCCAAGACTGGGAAGAGAAACCAAATAGCCCAACACATAGGGACGAACACAGAGAGTTGGGCAAAAGCAGGACACAGAGGCCCTCAGGGAAAGAACTAAAAGTAAGGATCAGCCGTCTACCTACTAAGGAGTTCACGGCTTCGCTCAAAAAGATGCTCATGGACGCAGAAGAAGGATAAACACAGTGAGAATTTCAGCAGAGAGATAATGTAAAGAGGAACCAAACAGAGCTGAGGAAAACAGTTGCTGAAGAAAGATGCCAACAGCAGAAGGAATCAGCAGTAGATTAGATCGTGCAGAGGAAGGGGTCTGTGATCCAGAAGACGGAGCGGTGAGATCATCGGAGCCGAACAGAAAAAGGAAAAAAAGAGTAACAAATGAGGCCAGTTTAAGACACTTCTATAATAACGTCACATACAGGGGTCCCAGAATGAGAAAAGAGGGGAAAGGAGCAGATAACTTCTTTGAAGAAATAGTTGCTGAAACTTCCCTGACTTGGGAAAGGAAAAGGACAGCCAGTCCAGGAAGCACAGAGAGCCTTAAACAAGGACAACTCGACGAGGCTGGCATCAACACGTCATAATCAAAGTGGCCAAACTAAAGACAAAGATAGAATCTTAAAAGCAGCAAGAGAGAACCAGCTAGTTACCCACAAGGAAATGCCCAAGACCATTAGCTGACCTTTCAGCAGAAACTTTGCCAGAAAGAAGTGGTGCTATATATACTAAGCGAGGAAAGGGAGCCTACGACCAAGACTACTCTCACCGGCAAGCCCATCGCTCAGACTTGAAGGCGAGAGAAAAAGCTTTACAGACGAACAAAAGCCAAAAGATTTCAGCACCGCTAAACTGGCCTTGAAAGAAGTGTAGAGAAGGCTTTCCAAAAGGTAACTAAAAAATGTTAAGTATTCTCTGGGTCTGTTACATACAGTTGTGTTCAAAATATATTCCTAGTGTGTCTTGCATACAAACATATACACAAAAAGAAAGTCTAACAAAATATACCACATACATATACAAATGAAGAAGAGGGAACCACCACCACACAGGGAATGTATTAAGTATTTTATCCAAACCTGTATATCATTAAAACATAAAAAACAAAAGTGAGCTCAAAAATCAAGTGACAGTAAGGTCCATACCTAACAGTCCAGTGTTTACATCATCTTCATTCTTCAAATTTTCAGCATGTAACTCTTTTATGATCAGGTAGGTGATGGCGAGCAGGCAGGCAAGGAGGATGGCGAACAGCAGTGAACAGAGAATTGAGAGGACCTGGATCGGCCAACGCCGAGCCAGGGCTTTACCACCCGCATCCGCTGAGAAAATTCCATTGCGTTTATTGGGCAGAACCGGAGATCCATCCCCATCTGCCCGGAGTACTGGGTCCTTTCTGAGTTTTGATGACGACCTGGCCGAGAACTCCGCCTGCAAATCATCTCACATGCTAGTAAAGTAATGCTCAAAATTCTCCAAGCCAGACTTCAGCAATACGTGAACCGTGAACTCCCTGATGTTCAAGCTGGTTTTAGAAAAGGCAGAGGAACCAGAGATCAAATTGCCAACATCTGCTGGATCATGGAAAAAGCAAGAGAGTTCCAGAAAAACATCTATTTCTGCTTTATTGACTATGCCAAAGCCTTTGACTGTGTGGATCACAATCAACTGTGGAAAATTCTGAAAGAGATGGGAATACCAGACCACCTGATCTGCCTCTTGAGAAATCTGTATGCAGGTCAGGAAGCAACAGTTAGAACTGGACATGGAACAACAGACTGGTTCCAAATAGGAAAAGGAGTACGTCAAGGCTGTATATTGTCACCCTGCTTATTTAACTTCTATGCAGAGTACATCATGAGAAAAGGCAATCAAGATTGCCGGGAGAAATATCAATAACCTCAGATATGTAGATGACACCACCCTTATGGCAGAAAGTGAAGAGGAACTAAAAAGCTTCTTGATGAAAGTGAAAGAAGAGAGTGAAAAAGTTGGTTTAAAGCTCAACATTCAGAAAACGAAGATCATGGCATCTGGTCCCATCACTTCATGGGAAATAGATGGAGAAACAGGGGAACCAGTGTCAGACTTTATTTTTGGGGGCTCCAAAATCACTGAAGATGGTTATTGCAGACATGAAATTAAAAGATGCTTACTCCTTGGAAGGAAAGTTATGACCAACCTAGATAGCATATTGAAAAGCAGAGACATTACTTTGCCAACAAAGGTCCATCTAGTCAAGGCTATGGTTTTTCCAATGGTCATGTATGGATGTGACAGTTGGACTGTGAAGAAAGCTGAGCGCCGAAGAATTGATGCTTTTGAACTGTGGTGNTTGAGAAATCTGTATGCAGGTCAGGAAGCAACAGTTAGAACTGGACATGGAACAACAGACTGGTTCCAAATAGGAAAAGGAGTACATCAAGGCTGTATATTGTCACCCTGCTTATTTAACTTATATGCAGAGTACATCATGAGAAACGCTGGACTGGAAGAAACACAAGCTGGAATCAAGATTGCTGGGAGAAATATCAATAACCTCAGATATGCAGATGACACCACCCTTATGGCAGAAAGTGAAGAGGAGCTAAAAAGCCTCTAGTTGAAAGTGAAAAGGAGAGTGAAAAAGTTGGCTTAAAGCTCAACATTCAGAAAACAAAGATCATGGCATCTGGCCCCATCACTTCATGGGAAATAGATGAGGAAACAGTAGAAACAGTATCAGACTTTATTTTTGGGTGTTGGAGAAGACTCTTGAGAGTCCCTTGGACTGCAACGAGATCCACCCTGTCCATTCTGAAGGAGATCAACCCTGGGATTTCTTTGGAAGGAATGGTGCTAAAATTGAAGCTCCAGTACTTTGGCCAACTCATGCAGAGTTGACTCATTGGAAAAGACCCTGATGCTGGGAGGGATTGGGGGCAGGAGGAGAAGGGGATGACCGAGGATGAGATGTCTGGATGGCATCACAGGCTCAATGGACGTGAGTCTGAGTGAACTCCGGGAGTTGGTGATGGACAGGGAGGTCTGGCGTGCTGCGATTCATGGGGTCGCAAAGAGTCGGACACGACTGAGTGACTGAACGGAACGGATAGCACCAATAAAAATATCAATACTCAAAAAATACAGTGTAACTGCTCCCTAGCTGGGACAAAAATAAATTTACACCAAGGAGTCGTTTTGTACAGTTAACTAGCTGCCATATTGAATTCTCTGTGAATATTGAATATTTTATATAATGAATCATCTCTCCAAAATTAAAAATCATTCCTTTCTTCAGAAAAAAAAATTATTATGAAACCCTGGAAATTAATGAAAAACACTAAGGATAATTTAATACTAATTGTGATCTATTTTTAAACTGAAAAATATTATTTGGACAATTTATACTTACTTAGTTTATCTGTATGGTTCTTTTTACTAATAAATTCTATCATAGTAGAAATAGCTTTGGTTACTATACTTTGTCAGGTTTAAAAAAATTACTTGAAATGCATATTTTACACTTGTGAATAAATCTACCTACTGTTCTGCTTATAACATATGGGACAGCATTATTTAAAATAAATCCGATATATTTTGCTTCTTAAAAAGACAACAAAATTACTTTGCCAAGTCACTGCCAAATTAACTACAGGGGGCAAAATTAGTTTCTCAAATAATAATTGTTGGGAAATACACCTAAATGTGACTTCCCTGGTGGCTCAGTGGTAAAGAATCCATCTGCCAATGAAGGAGACACAGGTTCAATCCCTGGGTGAGGAATATCTCCTAGAGGAGGAAATAGCAACCCACTCCAGTTTTCTTGCCATGGGAAGTCCTATGGACAGAGGACCCTGGAGGGCTAGAGTCCAAGGGGTCTCAAAGAGTTGGATGTGACTGAGCAACTGAGCATACATGAATACTTAAATGTAAGAAGAAAATTAAAGATTAGAAAAATTTGTACTAAAGAAGAAAGAGAGAAAGGATTTTTTTCAGATGATAATTTGCTGTGAAAATATTAAAGATATAAGGGAAAAGCAACTGAATGTTCCTTTGTTTAGAAGTCTTACAAAATAAGAAATTAAAATGGTTTAGAAATAATACTCTCATCAATGACTAAGTACCCAGATGGCACTCTGTAAAGAGCCTGCTTGCCAATGCAGGGGACATGAGATTAGAGACGCGAGTTTGATCCCTGGGTTAGGAAGATCCCCTGGAGGAGGAAACGGCAACCCACTCCAATATTCTTGCCTGGATAATCCCATGGACAGAGGACCTTTGCAAGCTATAGTCCATAGGGCCACAAAGAGTAGGACAAAACTGAAGTGACTTAACATAACATTGAAATCATTATGGCTAAGCTGTTGAGAATTACAGGGAGTAGTCACATCATCTGGCAAAAAAACACTTGAAAAAATATAAATGAAAGAGGGCCAAAAAATTATATTGCATTTACACCTTTTGAGTTTTGCTTATTTAATCACATTCTGGGTTTAACATAAATGTCTTTGTTATTATTTTATTTTTTTATTGAAGTACAATTGGTTTACAATGTTTCAGGTGTGTAGCAAAGTGATTCAGTTATACACACATGCTCATATATATTTTGTATATATATATATATATATATATATATATGTAGTCTTTTTCAGACTCTTTTCCATTATAGATTATTAAAAATATTGAATATAGTTTAGCACAGTCTACACAGTAAGTCTTTCTTATTTAAAAGTCTCTGCTTCAAGAAATTTTAATTGTAAAGTATATAGTGTTAGTTGCTCAGGCATGTCCAATTCTTTATGACTCCATGGACTGTAGCCTGCCAGGAATTCTGCCCATGAAATTCTCCAGGCAATAATACTGAAGTGGGTTGCCATGCCCTTCTCCAGGGAATCTTCTCAACACAGGGATCGAACCCAGGCTTTCCTCATTGGAGGCAGATTCTTTCCCACCATTTGAGCTACCCAGGAAGTCTGTAGAGTATAAAAGGCAGTATTTTAATGCTTACTTTTCAGAAGAGATTCAAGGATACTGACAATAAAATGAACACTTCGATTTGAATGAGAAATTTTGTTGCTACTAAATATGTGATCTTGGGCCTCTGTTTCACCCTGTTTGAAGCTTACTCTGCTCACCCACAAAACAGAGATTTAAAAAAAAAAAAAAAAAAAAAAAACAAACGCTCTATTTCAAAAGATCACTATTTAGTATCCAAATCTTTTAACCAGTTTTTCCCATCATGCTTTATGTTTGAAGATGTTACATTAACCTGAGAGAGTTCAATATAAACAGTATGCAACATGTAGAGGTTAAAAATGGGCCCCTAGAAAGCATATTATATTCCAAAAGTATTCATTTAATGTTGTGATATTTAACATGTGACTAACTCACTTCTCTTTAAATGATTTTATTTTTCTTTTGGCCACTTTTTTCTGTCCATCAACGACTGTTCTTCTGAGCTCATGCTTCAGAGCCAGTTTTCCCCTTATTAACCTCCCACTGATAGGCTAATGAACTATCATGTACTAGGGTTCATTTTTTTTTTCTTTATAGATATATGTTAATAGCTGAAGAATTAAAACCTAATTACCTTTTTTTAACCATTTAATATCTTAAATATTTAATATAAGTTAACAAATATTTATTATGTTCTTCCAGGCAGACAGTCATCATCACTAGGGATATAATATGTGCTGAGATATGAAGTATAAATGGATTTCCTAAATTCATTGGGCTTTTAGTGAATAACACAAAGTTCAGTTAGTTACAAGGTAGTGCAAGTGTAATGATGGTGAAGGCAGGGAGTTACAGGCTCATGGAAAGTCCTGAAAGATTAGAGAGGCACTTGGCTTGGAAGCCTTTTCTATTCTCACAGTAAAACACTACTCAGAATTACCCGATAAAAGTAATAGAAAAGTTGGTGGAAAGAGAGGAGAAAAAGTATGCAGAGGAAATGATGTAAAAACTGAAAAAAAAATTAAAATGTCTTAAAATCACATTAAGAAATAGAGACTTAACCATTAATTTTTATTTAGAAGGATAATTTTGGTTTGTTTGGAAAATAAGTATATGTACAACAGGCCTAGTGGGTAGAAAGATATTTGTTGAGACTCTCTTAAAAAGCAAAGATAATGACCTATTGAACTTAGGTTGTGGCAGAAGGGATAAAGAAGAGGAAAAGAGGAAACAGCTGTATAAGCTCTCATAGAGTTAGATTATATAGGAATCAACTATGAAGGGAAAGGGCTGAAAACACACAGAAAAGCATTTTCAGGTTTCTAATTTGACCTCTTGGCTAAACAGTGTATACAGTTCATTGAGATAGGAAATACAGGAGTAAATAATTATTTGAATTATTGCTACTCAATATTAATGTTCCAGATTCTCCAGGGGGTCTTCCCAACCCAGAAATTCAACCTGGGTCTCTCTACATTCCAGGCAGATGCTTTACCATCTGAGCCACCAGCGAAGCTCCATTAATTTAGACCAATGTACAGTTAGCTTAATAAGGAACTGAGGTTTTCCACAAAGAAGTTCAGATGGGAAGGAAATTAAATAAAAAAGAAGCTTCTGACTTGATAATGGTGAACAAAATGGACCTTGTAACTTCATCTACATTAGAAAAGTAGTTGAGATAAAAATGATATTAAGGGGTTAAAAAAAAAAAAGGAAATAAATCACATAAGAAGCCCTTGAGAAAGTCAAAGAATACATTTGGAAGACTAAGGAAGCTAGAAATGTACAAAATTATAGTCAGAATGGAATGCTTTATTTTACTAATTTCCCCTCAAAAAACTTCTAATTAAATATTTCATTGTCAAATTATAGTGCAAAGTAAATGCTTCTATACAATGATTCAAAACATAAATGTTAAGTACTGCCAGTCAACTTATTTAAATGTATGAATTTATGCTTTTTAAAAGCAAATGGAGAGTCTGTAAGTACTGCACACTGGTTGTTTGCTTGAGGATTTAAGACAAAATGCAAACTCTCGGAGCCACTTCTGACTGGAGATCCCTCACAATCACTAGTTATCCAGAAACCCAAATCTAATCATGTTACTATCCTATTTTAATAGAGTCAGTAGATTGCCATTTTTCTAAAAAACTGTTCCCAAACCTTAGCATGTTTTGTGAAGTACTTCCTGACTTGGCTTTTACCAACCTAATTCCCATTCTATTGCTCACAGGTTGTCTTTGCTAAAGCCGTAGCTTATCAAGCCTCATGACGCTTTTGTGACTTTATGCTTTGTCTTTCATTTACCTGAAAGAATTATTTTCTTCCATGTCCAAATAATAAATTCCTGGATATTTTAAGGCTCGATTTAAATATCTCCCCTGAAAAGACTTAATAATCCCTCCTTGACTTTACCCCTCCAAATCTCATCAAGTAGAGATAATCCATCATTGATATGATGAATGAATCACCTTCCTAGAGGTAGTGCATTTGGGGATGCATTTTTTTTTTTTTTTTACATACCATTCACCACTATGAGACTGTAAGCTCTTTTTTAAACAATGTTAAAACAAACAGATGCATATTAAACTTTTTAGTTTATTTCAACAAAAATTGATTCGAATTGGACAGCATTTAATGTAGCAGATAGAAAGGAGCTCTGAGGAGCTATACAAAGTAAAGGAGTTTTATAGGCAAGAAGGAGCAGGAAAAGGGATGTTAAACTATGGCAAAAAGTGGGTCATTATTGCAAGGTTGCTTTCCTTTAGGGGATGGCAGGGGATGATGATTACCTACTTGCCTGATGATCAGGCAATTCCTGATTGACTGGTTTAAGATTCCATTTCTAGGAGAATCAGAGTATATTAAGTCTTGATTTGGTGATATGAGGCTTAGCATAAGCAGTTCCTTTTGGGGCCTATTGTCTTGCTTATTTTGTTTGCATATAGTCAGTATTTAATAAGTGATATATTTTATTAAAACTTAAAAGGGGTTCTGTTTTGCCTTTTGGAAGAACAAATAAAAATTTTAAAATAAGAACTTTAATTCTCCTTATTGAAAATAAAGAGTAAGACTTGTTCCCTTCCCTTTTTCTTAGAAATTTTACTGGGGAAAACTTCCAAGTACTTTTCTCTTTAAAATACGTATAGGTTTTTTTTTTTTTTTTTTATCAGTTAGATGACTCAGGAATGACTTTCTGGAGGTCACAGAAGCTCTCTCTTTAATATGTAAATATCAAGAAAGGTTAACATCCAAGGAAAGTAACATCTGTTTCTCCCAGTTTCTGTGTAAGGATGGGAAAATAACTTTAGGGGGCACCTTTCTCCAAGTTCTAAAGATAGAAGTGTGTTTTCCTAGGTTAAAGCCAATGAGCTGACACAGATGATCATTCAAATTACCCTGTAAATCTAATATGAACTTCATGTGACAAACAGTACCACCAAGTTCTGTTACTCAGTCAGTCAGTTCAATCGCTCAGTCATGTCCGACTCTTTGCAACCCCATGAACCGCAGCATGCCAGGCCTCCCTGTTCATCTCCGGAGTCTACCCAAACCCATGTCCATTGAGTGGGTGATACCATCCAACCAACTCATTCTCTGTCATCCCCTTCTCCTCCTGCCCCCAATCTTTCCCAGCATCAGGGTCTTTTCAAATGAGTCAGCTCTTCGCATGAGGCAAAGACTAGTTATTGTTATCTTGAGAACATGTACTGTAATGGCTTGTGTTTGCTTGACTGAATAAAATAGAATTATTTCCATTTTGACAGTTTCTTAGTGTATTGCCAGGATAGCCATCATATTCTGGTGTATGCTTACTCAGCAATGCTTTTTTTCTCTACAACCTTTGGGAAGAGTTTTTCTGGGTTGAGAGATTTTGGAGTAGGGACACACAGCACCTTTCTGGGTCCTCAACAATGAGATTAGGGTCCTAAGATTTTATTCTTTATTGTAGTTCACCAACACCCTCAAGATTAATGACTGTTAAAAACAGAATGAAACAAAACAAAAAATACAATAACTGTAAAAAAAGGCAAAACAAAACTGTAAAACCCATAACTCAGATTTAATTAGTACTAACATTTGGTTTGGCCACCTCATGCGAAGAGTTGACTCATTGGAAAAGACTTTGATGCTGGGAGGGGAGGGATTGGGGGCAGGAAGAGAAGGGGACGACAGAGGATGAGATGGCTGGATGGTATCACCAACTTGATGGACGTGAATCTGAGTGATCTCTGGGAGTTGGTGATGGACAGGGAGGCCTGGAGTGCTGCAATTCATGGGAACACAAAGAGTCGGACACGACTGAGCAACTGAAGTGAACTGAACATTTGGTTATATATTTAATTTTTACATTAATGGGTTATTTCTGTACATATGTATATATTTCATAATATATAGTTTATGTGCATATCGTAAATTACATATATGCCCTATAATGAACTTTGCTTTTATGTATTATATGTAAATTATTTAATTTTTTCCTTTAGTTTTGTCATCAATCTTGTTCCTACACTTTTTATACTCAAGAATTATTTAAATTGTGTCATCATTTTATAGTACCTCATTACATTTCATAATGTTTGGCTGACACTTCATTAATTTTGCCAATCCTATACTTTATTAATTTTAAGTTGATTTCAGAGTTTATTAAAGCATCTTTTTTCTTAAAATATCTTAACATGTAAGGAAAAGGTCACATATAGAGGGTGAAGGTGAAGTCCCTCAGTCGTGTCCGACTCTTTGTGACCCCATGGACTGTAACCTACTAGGCTTCTCAGTCCATGGGATTCTCCAGGCAAGAATACCGGAGTGGATTGCCATTTTCTTCTCAGAGGATCTTCCCAACCCAGGGATCAAACCCAGGTCTCCCGCATTGGAGGCAGACGCTTTAACCTCTGAGCCACCAGGGAAGCCTATATAGAGGGTAGGTTATTTAAATATTAATAATTAAATTATTACATATGGTTTATTTACAGTTGTGTTAGTTTCAGGTGTACAGCAAAGTGAATCAGTTATACACATACATATACCACTTTTTTTTTTTAGATCGTTTTCCCATATAGTCCATTACAGAGAATTGAGTAGTGTTCTCTGTGTTAAATACAGTAGGTGCTTATTAGTTATCTATTTTATGTATAGTAGTATGTATATGTCAATCCAAGTCTTCCAATTTATCCCTCCCCTCCTATTCTTTGGTAATCATAAGCTTGTTTCCTACATCTGGGACTCAATTTCTGTTTTGTAAATAAGTTCATTTGTATCCTTTTTTAGATTCCACATATAAGTGATATCATATATTTCTCTTACTGTGTCTGACCAATATGACAATTTCTAGGTCCATTCATGTGGCTGTGAATGGCATTATTTTTGTAATTTTTTTTTTATTTCTGAGTAATATTCTATTGTGTATATGTACCACATCTTCTTTATCCATCCCTCTGTCGATGGACATTTAGGCTGCCTCCATGTCCTGGCTATCGTAAATAGTGTTGCAGTGAGTATTGGGGTTCTGAAGGAGATCAACCTTGGGATTTCTTTGGAGGAAGGAATGATGCTAAAGCTGAAGCTCCAGTACTTGGCCACCTCATGGGAAGAGTTGACTCATTGGAAAAGACTCTGATGCTGGGAGGGATTGGGGGCAGGAGGAGAAGGGGATGACCAAGGATGAGATGGACGTGAGTTTGAGTGAACTCCGGGAGTTGGTGATGGACAGGGAGGCCTGGTGTGCTGAGATTCATGGGGTCACAAAGAGTCGGACATGACTGAGCAACTGAACTGAGCTGAACTGAGTATTGGGGTGCATGCATCTCTTAGAATTATCATTTTTTCTGGGTATATGCCAGGAGTGGGATTCAGGGTTATATGGTAGTTCTATTTTTAGTTTTTTAAGGACTCTTTTATTCTTAAATACTATTATTCGTAGTGGTAAATTTTAGTAACATTTGTCAACTACAGTAGACATCAAAATACATGTGCATATATGATATAGCATATCATATATGCATATAATTGTGAATATATATTTGATTTTAAATAGCATTTTCAGAACGTATTTATGCAACTTAGACACTTAATACTGGGCTATATATTTACTATACAAATAGCAACAAGATTTTTTTTTTCTTGTTTTTCAGGGGCTTTGGAAACAATCTAATTCATTTGCCACATACACATGTGAAAAATAAATTGTTTAAATTTTTTAGAAAGGTGCAAGTGAAGGAAAAATAAAAAAATACTTAAAAAAATTATTTTTAATATTTTTATCAATTTAAATTTTTGTAAATTTAAGGTTGATATTTACTTACACAAATAGGCAAGGCTATGGTTTTTCCAATAGTCATGTATGGATGTAATAGTTGGACTATAAAGAAAGCTGAGTGCCGAAAACTGATGCTTTTGAAATGTGGTGTTGGAGAAGACTCTTGAGAGTCCCTTGGACTGCAAGGAGATCCAACCAGTCCATCCTAAAGGAGATCAGTCCTGGGTGTTCATTGGCAGGAATGATGTTGTCCAATACTTTGGCCACCTGATGCAAAGAGCTAACTCATTGGAAAAGACTCTGATGCTGGGAAAAATTGGAGGCAGGAGAAGTGGATGACAAAAGATGAGATGGTTGAAGGTGAGGATGGCATCACTGACTCAATGGACATGGGTTTGGGTGGACTCTGGGAGTTGGTGATGGACAGGGAGGCCTGGCATACTGCAGTTCATGGGGTCACAGAGTCAGACATGACTGAGCGACTGAACTGAACTGAACTGAACTGAACTGAACTGAATAGATGCTATTCCCCTCATCTGTAGAGATCAAAATACCAATGTTTCAGAGTTGCTACCATATTTACATATAAAATAGGGTTATTGCAGGCAGATGATGCATTGGTAGTAAAGAATCTTCTTGCCAATACAGGAAACAGGAGATCAATTCCTGTGTTGGGAAGATCCCCTGGAGAAGGGAACGACAACTGGCTCCAGTATTCTAGCCTAGAAAGTCCCATATACAGTGGCGCCTGGTGGGCTACAGTCCATGAGGTGGCAAAGAGTCAGACACTACTAAGCATGAGCACGGATATATGTAAGGTGCCTGTCACGTTGAAAGTACACATATTTTAGTATTTCCCCTCTAATAAAAAAAGTATATACATTTTTATAAATATTGAAAATATGTTACCCAATTAGTTTTATTTTCCCTCAGGTTTATTATTTTCCTTTAATTCCATTTCAAATAATTATTAAGTTAAATAATTAAGTTAAATGTGCTGAGTGTTTTCTCATAGCCATGAGCATATGCCTCTGAGATTGTTTTCAGAACAGCATTATATATAAAGCTATATTATCCCATTTTTCATCTTCTAAATAACCTCTAATTCAGTGTTTTGTATTCATTAGTTTTTAAAAGCAAGTCATTCTTCCTGCTACATTTTCCTTTGGTTTCACATCCATTCAAAGTCCACCTTGTACTGCTCAGTATTAATACCCCTCTGCAGGTTGCTTTCTCAACCAAACACTCAGAAATTGTGTGTAATTCTTTAGAGTAATTTTAATACTGCAAAAAGCATAATCTATATTCATATTCTTTTTCAAAACTTTGAAGCTTACATATCTTTGTTTTTGCTGCCTCCCTTTCCTTTATTCTCCTTCCCTGTAATCCTTTCAAACAAATCCTTTTACTTCTTTTTTCATTTGATAATCCTATAAGCATATTATCTCTAGAGACCTTTAGTGTCCTCTGGAGTGACTTTGGACATTTGTTCACTCTCATTTACAAAGAGGGAACTGATTAGTGAGGTAAGTAAGGATTTGCTTTCCCTTCCTTGTATTTTACTTAGGTATATATTACAAATAATAATGCTGCATTTGTGACAGGCAGTGCTCTAAGGAGTACCTGTAGCACCTTATATTGGGAACAATTCCATAACCTTTCAGAGAGAATTTTTGCCAGTTCAATGAAAAACCCAGGAAGAAAGAAATAATTTTTTTTATTACAAAAAAACACATATGACTTTGTTGCCATTATTTTGACCTCTTGTGCACACCATCAATGTTTACTGTTAGGCTATCTCATAAGAAATGTAGGAGTTTTTGATCTTTTATATCCACCATTGTTAAGCATCTTGCATGAGCCATGTTTATTCTATATTAGTCAGAAGTAGTCCTGTCTAGAGCCTCCTGATGCATTTTAATCTTGAAAACTTTTTTTTTTTAGAGACACAGCCTTACAGAAAGAGTTTAATATCATAAAAGAATAGTTGTAATTTTTTCTTTACATTTTTTAGCAAGTAAACTTACTCCAAATGTATCAAATGGAGTTAAACTTTTTATCACTATGGTAAATGGAAAAGAACATTTTGACAGTAAGAAATAATTTAAAATAAATACAATGAAACTGCCATAATAATGCTAATTTCCAGCCAAGTCTAACATTTGGCCAAGGCTCTGAGAATAAGACCTACTTCTCTTTTATAAAAAGGGATTAGCAAAAGTCAGGGATTGTTAAGTATATTTTCATGCCAAAATGAGACATCGCTCATGATATAATCAGAAGGATTGAAACCAAATTGAAAAGGGAATCATTTTCTCCCCTATGGAATCCAATGTAATTTAAAGCTATATCTTCACACCTAAAATCATCTCCATATCAGTAGTAGCAACTGTCCCACATATTTGGAAATGCTACCCAGGTGGCTCAGTGGGTAAAGAATCAACCTGTCAATGCAGGAAACCCAGGAGATGCAAGTTTGATCCTTCTGTTGGGAAGATCTCCTGGAGGAGGGCATGGCAACCCACTCCAGTGTTCTTGCCTGGAGAAGCCCATGGACAGAGGAGTCTGGCAGACTACAGTCCATAGGGTTGCAAAGAGTCAGACATGACTAAAGGGACTGAGCACACAACCTAGGGAAAACCTTCTTAATTCTAGAATAAGATTTCATAGCTACCTGCATCTCCCCTGCATCTTTAGTATCACTGTACACAAGTTTGAAAGTGAAAGTTTTAGTCACTCAACTGTGTCCAGCTCTTTGTGACTTCATTGACTGTAGCCCACCAGTTTCCTCTGTTCATAGGATTTTATAGGCAAAAACACTGGAGTGGGATGCCATTCCCTTTTCTAGATATCTCCCCAATCCAGGGATAAAACCCTTATCTCCTGCATTTCAGGCAGATTCTATACCATCTGAACCTCCATGTAGGCCTCACAAGGTATTACTCATCTAAATATAGAGAACCCAATGAAAAATATCTGCATCTGTTGACATATTTCCTAATTAAGAAAAATTATCAGTTGTATTTTTATCTAGTTAGGATTTAAGTATGACAAACTACTTTGGCCACCTCATGCGAAGAGTTGATTCATTGGAAAAGACCCTTATGCTGGGAGGGATTGGAGGCAGGAGAAGAAGGGGATGACAGAGGATGAGATGGCTGGATAGTATCACCAACTCGATGGACATGAGTTTGGGTAAACTCTGGGAGTTGGTGATGGACAAGGAGGCCTGGTGTGCTGCAATTCATGGGGTCACAAAGAGTCAGACACAACTGAGCTACTGAACTGAACTGATGATAAACAAATATATTTAGCTTTGACAGTCCTGAAAAAATGATAGGTTTCATCAGACTAACAGGTCAATGCAAACTTCAATATTGCCCAGAAATTCAGCAAACCTGAAGAACAGAACAGGTATTTTAAATATTCAAGTTTTGACAATAAAATTGGTCCTCAATTATGTATTTCACATTAATTTTCTTCAGTTGAGTCCTTAAATGAATCTGTAGCTTCCTAAAGACAATCATGATTGCTCCAGTAAGATTTCTATTTTTTTCTGTAAAAGTCTCATTGAGTTAGAGCCACTGCACCTTACCTTTGAAGAGGGGTATCTCCTTACCGCCACCATTCCTGACCTTCAACGTAGGATAGCTCCTCTAGGCCCTCCTGTGCCTGCCCAGCCACCACTCCTCGGGTTGTTCCTCCAGAGATCTTCATGACCCAGATAACCATGATGATGTGTTGACTAATCTAGAGCCAGACATCTTGGAATGTGAAGTCAAGTGGGCCTTAGAAAGCATCACTATGAACAAAGCTAGTGGAGGTGATGGAATTCCAGTTGAGCTGTTTCAAATCCTGAAAGATGATGCTGTGAAAGTGCTCCACTCAATATGCCAGCAAATATGGAAAACTCAGCAGTGGCCACAGGACTGGAAAAGGTCAGTTTTCATCCCAATTCCAAAGAAAGGCAATGCCAAAGAATGTTCAAACTACCTCACAATTGCACTCATCTCACATGCTAGTAAAGTAATGCTCAAAATTCTCCAAGCCAGACTTCAGCAATACGTGAACC